>CAIGRO010040042.1:0-17275 GCA_903798355.1 Fraxinus baroniana | reverse complement strand
TTTAAGTATTTTATCGAAGAAAAATAATAAATTTATCATCATTTTTAAAGAGAATATAAGTTGTTTTTAACAAATTAGTAAAAAAGTAATAATATTTACTAACTAAAGATATAAAAAAATAAAAGCAAAAAATAAAATAAATAAAAAATAAATGGGGCAAGAGACTTATCCTGCCCCGCCCCGTCCCGTCCCGTCCCGCTTTAATCGGGTATAGGAATATGGTAAGGTAATAAAAATACCTGACGGGACAGGTGTGAAAATAGGCGACCCGTCTCATACCTGCTCCATTGCCATCCCTAAATAGGATGGATGCTCTGTATTGATTATCAAAAGTTAAACACTACCACAAGAAAAGATCACTTCCCTCTACCATTCATCGAATAGATGCTGGAAAGACTCTCATTATTGTTTTTTGGGTGGATACCCAGGATATAACCAAATCCCAATTTCTCCTGAAGATCAAGAGAAAACAACATTTACATGTCCATACAGAACCTTTGCTTTTAGGAGAATGTCATTCGATTTATGTAATGCACCCGTCATATTTCAGAGATGTACGATGGCAATCTTCTCATACATGGTTGAAAAATTTATTGAGGTATTTATGGATGATTACTTAGTTTTGGGTCTTCATTTGATACATGTCTCAAGAAACTAGCATTAGTTCTACAAAGGTGTGAATAAAGCAATCTTATGCTGAATTGGGAGAACTGTCACTTCATGATTTAGGAGGGAATTGTATTGGGTCATCGAGTATCAGGTAAAAGAATTGAGGTTGACAAGGCAAAAACTCAAGTAATTGAAAAATGTCTCCACCTACTTCAGTAAAAGGAATCAGAAGTTTCATAGATCATGCAGGATTCTACAGAAGGTTTATCAAGGATTTCTCGGAGATTACTAAACCATTATGTAATCTGCTTTAGAAAGATTTCAAATTTCAATTTACTGAGGAGTGTTTGACAGCATTCAACACACTTAAGGAAAAGTTGGAAACTTCACCTATCATTGTAGCACAAGATTGGGATCGAACTCATATGTAATGCAAGTGAGTTCACAGTTGGAGCAGTTTTGGGTCAGAGAATAAATAAGAACTTCACGTGATCTACTATGACAGTCGAACTGTCAACGATTCTCAAATCAACTATGCCACTACTGAAAAAGAACTGCTGTCAGTGGTGTTTGCTTTTAACAAATTTCGATCATATCTTATTGGGTCGAAAGTCATAGTTTACACTGATCATGCAGCCCTTAAACATCTAATAGCCAAGAAAGGCGCTAAACCTAGACTTATCAGATGGGTATTAATTTTACAAGAGTTTGACTTTGAAATTCAGGATAAGAAGGGAACAAAAAATGTAATGGCAGATCAACTATCTAGATTGGAGAAGATCACACTAGCAGGGGATGATTAAATCAACGAATTCTTTCTAAATGAACATTTGCTCGCTCTACTTGAGGTCCTATGGTATGCAGATATAGTTAACTACCTCACTAGCAACATTTTACCTCTGACTCCACCCACCAAAAGAGGAAAAGATTCTTTTTTGATTTGAAATATTACTTTTGGAAAGATCTATATCTATACAGGCGTGGTCCGGATCAAATCATTAGAAGGTGTGTACCTGAAGCAGAAATGGTTGAAATCTTAAGGCAATGTCACTCATCACCATATGGAGGGTATTTTGGAGGAACAAAAATAGCTGCTAAAGTACTCCAGTCTAGTTTCTATTGGCAAACTCTTTTTAAAAATGCACATAGCATAGTTAAGGCATATGATCGGTGTCAAAGAACTAGAAATATCTCTAGGAGAAATGAGATGCCTCTGAACTTCATACTTGAAGTAGAGCTCTTCAATATTTGGGGTATAGATTTCATGGCTCTATTCTCGTCCTCTTAGTTATGTCAGTACATCTAGGTGGCAGTAGATTATGTCTCTAAGTGGGTTGAAGCAATTACTACACCAACCATTAATTCTCAGGTAGTCATAAATATTTTGAAGAAAAACATTTTTAGTTGATTTGGAACACCAAGGACACTCATTAGTGATGGTGGTAAACACTTTTGCAATAGGATGTTAGACTCGGTTTTATCAAAATATGGAGTGAAGCATCGTATTGCTACAACGTATCGCCCTCAAATAAGTGGTCAAATGAAAATCTCCAATCGGGAGATCAAATGGATTTTAGAAACGACAGTTAATGCATCAAAAAAAGATTGAGCAAAGAAATTAGATGACGCTCTCTGGGCATACAGAACATCATTTAAAACGCCTATTGGAATGTCTCCATATCGATTGGTGGATAGAAAAGCTTATTACTTACCGTAGAGTTGGAGCATAAAGCATACTGGGCAGTGGAGAAACTAAATATGCAACATGCTGGAGGAAAATACTTCTACAACTCAATGAGATGGATGAGTTCAGGAATGATGCCAATGAAAATTTAAGCATCTACAAGGAACAAACAAAGCGATGACATGACAAATTCATTCAAAGAGAATAATTTCGGGTAGGAGAGAAAGTGCTACTCTATAATTCTCGACTAATGCTCTTTCCTGGAAAATTAAAATCTCGATGGGTTGGACCATTTACAGTGGTGAAAGTATATCCTTATGGCACAATTGAGCTGCAATATCTAGAAAAAGGATAATTTCAAAGTTAACGGTAAAGGTTGAAGCGGTATTTGGAAGGAGAATTTTCGAAAGAAAAATCCGCCATCTTATTAGATGAGCCAGAATAATCACCACTGCAGTCAAGCTAATGACGTTAAAGAAGCGTTTCTTGGGAGGTAATCCAAACTTTCTTCCTTTTTATTTATTCTGTTTTTACTTTTAGAATAGTTTAGTTTATTTTAAATTTATTTGTGACTCATCATCCATACCCCAACTCCCCTTAGGTCTTCGTCATGTTGGTTTATTAGATATTAGAGTTAAGTAACACTTGTTCCAATTATTTGATTTTAATGCTTTATTTGATTTTTCAGAAACATGACGTCGCAGAACATTTAAAACAATTTTGACCAAGGAGCCAACAAAAGTAAAAGAAAAGCTAGCCATTGAATTACAAGCCAAATCAGAAGAGTATTTTCTACACTTTCTTCCCCACCCTTTATATGCGGATTTATGATTTAAGATATTGAGGTCAATGTCTAATTTAAGTTAGGGGGTGGAATACATGATTTCAATTTTTTATGTGCTTTTGTTGCTTTAAAAAAACATAGAAAAATTTGAATTTTTTTTTTTTGTATGAGTTAATTGGTCTAGCTGACAATGAGAAAATTATTGAATCATAAATTGAACTATAAATAGTGAATAAGTTGCATACTTAGATTAACTGTTATTTTTTCATGTGAAATTTGATATATATTGAGCACATGAATTATGTTAAGCATTGTGTATGAATGAGTCGAATTCATAATTGGATAGATTGAAATAGTGGATCATAAATGCTAAACCAAAAACTACTAAATTTTATATTTTTTGACCAAATTTAGAATAGTTTACTTGATTTCACTGTTGTGTGAAGATATTGAGATAAATGGGGATTTTATGCGTAAAAAACCTTGTGTGAATTGTCTAAGGTCAATGTGATGAAATTGGGTGAAAATCTCAAATTAGAGGTCGTATTTCTTAAATTGGTGTTTAATGAGGAACAATGCACTAACCAAGGCATGAGAAAATTATTTTATTTGAAAAAAATTATTCGTAACCTTTATGATTCGAGCAATTAAGCATGCAACGGTCTTTAAAATCTGGTACCCTATGGTCATTTGACTTAGGAGTTATAGGTCGAAAGCTTGTTACATTACATGGATCATTTAGAAAGCTTAAGGAGAGAATGCTTCAAATAAAGAAAAAAAAAATGAGAAAAAATATAGAAAAAACAGTTGTATGAAACAGAAGACACAACAAATGCCTTGGTTATGTCCCAAACACTTATTTGGAAAAAAAAATTAACTTTTGATAAAGGATAATTAGTATAGCTAAGTTCTAGAGATTGAAGCAATCAAATTATGGAGAATTCTTGTTTATTGACATATTGACTAGAAATTAGTGAGATTTGCCTAAACTGGAGAGGTCAAGAAAGTATAAAATTTCAACCTTAGTTCACACACTTGAAAAGAGGGAAAAAAAATAAGTTTGAAGGTATGTGGATTTTACGAGTGATGAAAGAATATATGGTTGAGAATTGAAACAATTTATAAATTCATAATGTGATACTTAATTCTTCATACACACACACACCAATTTTACATTGAAAAAGTATATTTTAGTTTCTGTATTTTGATTTTGAAGTTATGATTAGATTTAATATTATGATTTCAATCCTAAGATAAAAAGCCAGGTTAGTTAGCTAAATCTTTTTGCTTTGCTTGATTGACTGGCCATCAATTAGGTAATTAGCAGTACGTGTTTGTGTGTTTGTTAGATTTTAGTTTTGTTTGAGGATAAACGAAAAATCAAGTTTGAGGTGTGATAATTGTAGTTTTTATACTTATTCGAGGCTATGAATTATAATATTTTATTGTTTTTTGTACGTAAAACTTAATGTCTAATGAAGAACTGAAGAAAATGATGCAAAATAGCGAGACATGGCAAAAATCCAAAGTATGAGAACTAAATTGGCATGGGCTGCACAAATAAAATTATTTTTAAGGATCAACTTGCATTATATAAAAGAATTGAGGACTTGGAAAGAGAATTAGTTTAATTTGGTATTGGAATTTACTGAGCCTCAACTTGGGCTTTTAAAATTGGACTAAACATGTGCTGCAATATATACACACACACGCAGAGGGGGGGAGGGGGAAGAATCCTACAGTTTGGAGAGAAATAAAAGAGACAGCAGCGTGATCAGAAGAAAAGAAGAGCAAAAATTATATACACATTCACGCAAACAAACATGCGGCTGGAAGAAAGGAAAGTGGCTGAATTTGATTAACACACACACACACACATAGTGGACGGCAAAAGCAAATGAGGCAGCTTCAATTGGAATTAATCACGTTTTGTCAATTTTTGGTGATGTCTTTCTGTTTTTGCGTGTTTAAATTCAACGTTATAAGTGGCTACGTACTTTTATTGTTGGATGGATGATGTAATTTAAGGTTTTTATTATATGTATACTTTCGAGATTTTCATGTCATTTTTAGACTTGTTAATTAATTATTATCTATTCAAGCTTTAGTTGTTTGCGCAATAATTAATTGATTTAGGGATAATACTGAGATAGAGAAGTGATGTATAATTTTAGCTCGTGCAATAATTAAAATTGATATTATAAGAGATTGAGAGATAATGATAGGCTATATGATCCATATTGAATTTCTATAGATAAATGCGTTCATATATGTGTGAATTTACATAGATATATAATAAGTTCGGGTATATCGATATGATTCGTGTTGCTCGAGAGAGATCACTAACTATATCAGGTTAATTCGATCGTTGATATGTATGAAAAATGGTTGAAGGAATTGAAATTAAATGTATGATAAATAACTTGAGTGAAATCGAAAATCCTAACTATCCAATCACGTAATCTTATTTACAATTTTAATTTGTGTCGATTATTTTATTTAATAATTTGTTATTTATTAGAATTTCTCTTAGAAAATAAATTTTGATTTGATCATTAGTTACTATTTTAATTTAAACTGAAGGTAGATTAGTTTAAAAGTTTATAGTAGATATTAGTCTACGCGAGACGATATTCGAACTTAATAAATTCACTTTATTACTTGTTACGATCCATACACATGCGAAATTTAACAAACATATTTCTTAATCAACGATCACTCAACATAAAGAATTGATTTACTTTGCGCTTCCATCTTTCTAATAATCTACATTTCCCGCCCCGCCCCGCCCTATCCCTTTCCCCACGTCGAAGGTGAGACGGGGCGGATGCGGGGCGCGATCCTAACCCGTTTATTTTTTTTCCCATTTAACTATTTTTTTGGTCTTTTGAAATGGCCTTTATATGCACCTCCTTGCTTTTCTCTGTCTCAATTTTAGCAACCTGAAAGGGGATTAACAATAACGTATAATCTACCCACACATCACAATTAAAAAATATGAATTTAAACATTGAAAAAGTGAAAGCATATATTTGGACATTTCGATGTCGATCCCTTTCAAGCATCAATTGATTCTGGATTGCTGGAGGTAAAAGTTCAAAAAAATTGAAGAGACGTTGGATCAAGTTTCTTTTTCCAAAGACCAGATTCATCTATAGTTTCGTGGGTCAATATTTCATTTAGTTCTGCCATGAGATGTTGGACCTGAAATTAATTTTTTTTGTAATTTGTAATTACTTTTTTTATTCTTCACGGGACGGATTCGGAGTGGGGCGGAGGCGTACTCACGATGGCGATGATCCCCACCCCGCCAACCTGTCGGACGAAAAATTTCGCCCCATTCAGTTCGGATCGAGTTTGGACAAATTTTTTTGTCATCACTACGGAAAACGTTTATTTTAAACCAATTACTCACTTACGAGGCAATTTAAGCTTTGCCGAACAGGTATTGCAAAAAGCGTGCGGCTTCCACGACGCCGTATTGATCAGCAGAGCCGAAGAATAAATCCCCGATAAAACCTTGGTCGTGCATTCTTGTCTCTCTCGGGTTTTCTCTCGTGGTGCAGGTTCCTTCTCTCTTTCTTTAGGCCTTTAAAGTTTGTTCTTCTGGTTTTTTTCCCCATTCAGTAACTCATTTATCCGTCAAATGATTATTTGGGATTCTGGGTTTTTTCTTCCATGTTCTGTAATTAATGTTTTTGGGGGAAGCTTCTTAAACAACACACTTTTGTTTTCCTGAAATTTTGTATGTTTACGATTCCTTTATAGGTATGTCAATTTGTTTTCTTCTGGGTTTATATTATGCCTTTGTTTCACATCCATTTTTTTTTCTCATTCTCTTTCTCATTTTTTTCTTTCTTTCATTTCAACCCCACATTCTATCAATAAAATAATATTACACATAAATTGAAAAAATTTCCTTACTTTTTAACCACACATCCTTCCATCAATCACTGTTCCAAATCAAATTCTTCTCCCAAATGGGTGTCAAACACAAAACTAGGTCCATGGTCAGTTTTTGTTGTGCTTCGAGATGATTTTCTTTGATTGGTGTACCACATTTGTCATATTAGTGGTAATTAAACGAAGAGCATCAGAAATCGGAATCAGAATGGGAGATAGCTCTAAGGCAAATTAAAAATATCCTTTAATGAATTTCATTTAGTGTTCCAATTCCATTTTGGCAAATGCAGACTTGGCGGTGTTGTCAATTGGGATTGGTTACCTTTAAAGTTTCCATAACTGCAAACCGTGGTCTTGTATGTTATTAGTATTTTTACATGTGGTTTATGTTATATCACTTCGATTCTTGCCTGAATTGAATCATTAGATCCACAAATAGCATTGGACTGAAAGATTTAACTCATTATACAATTGATAGAACCAAGAACTCTCATGTTCTTTTACTTTAGTATTTATAGGTGTATATCCATAGAATACTTGTAAATATGTAATTGTTGATATAAATTAGAGAGGGAGAAACACGTTGTTCATCATACCAATACAAGTATTTAGGGATATATCTTGAGGATAGGGGTATAAGTATTTTGTTTGGAAGAATTGGTGGATAATTTGTATTCAGGAGATGAGCTCAAATATGCAAGGAAAGAAGATCTTAAATGGGTATTCTTGAGGCTGATGAAGTACACATGAGAGTGGTCTATGATTTACTAGGCTTGACATGCTCGTGTTGTGATCTAAATGTGTGTCTCTAAGGATTTTAACAATGGAGACAAATTATTCATAGAACTTGGCTGTTGATTTAAGTTGCGGAAACTAAGAAAAGATGAGGGCAAAGGAAGAAAGAAGAAAGATTGAAAACTCTCTTAAGTTGTATGATGGGAATTGTTAATCTTACTCATGCTATACACTCCATCTATGTAAGGATAACATGCGTATGGAATAGTAGTATCCGGATTAATTGAGGAATCTAACATTTTTTTTCAACTTTTTAGAGTTATATGGGCCTGTATGCCTAGGGGTTTTGAGGTATTCCTTTCTTCTGAACAAATTACAAAATTAGTTGTTGTTCTCTTTTCTTTGAATAAGAAAAGAATTTGCATGTCTCACTGTCCTTATTGTGGTATATTGGTATTATAGGCAAAGATTGGGAGATCACTTGTTTCGCAGAGACGTAACACTCATAAGACACTGCACACATAATTTCTAAAGAAAAGCTATTATTTATTATAATCTGAATTATGCATCATGTTTGTTGTGTGCCTATAATTGCATTATTGATATTTCAAACGCTCGCAAGGAACGATTTTACCTAATATTTTGCCATCATTTTTTTTTATATAAAAATAGGGAGATGTGTGTGCATGAATCATCGAGGTTCTGAAATCAGATTTATCTAATTTATATTCTTTATTTGAGTGGTTCCTATTTGTTTTATTTTATGTCTGATGTTCTTCATATTTTAGCTTGGAGTCTGAATAATCATCATTGACTGCTAATCTGAAAAATGGATATTGATTCGAAATCACACAAGGATCCTGCACCTATTATGCAAATGGACACTGAGGTAAATAGTTGATTTGCAAATTCTTCATTCAAAATTTGCTAAATACTTTATTCTTACTATGTTCATCACATTCTTTATTTGTTTGTTTCGAGTTGAAGAGTAAAGAAACAGATCACATTTCCAAAACGATGGAGAAACTAAATATAGCGGAACCATCTTCAAGCTTCAAGAGAAAACCAGTTGTCATCATTGTTGTTGGAATGGCAGGTATTGTTATATTATATTTAGCAAGTGTAATTTGAGGTTTCCTTCATATTCAATCTATTTTTTGTGTGTTTGGGTTGATTATAATCTCCTTATAATGGTCCCACGACATGTGGGGATAATAAATGGGCATTAGTTTTGAATGTGTGGTTAAAATTAAAGTTTGACTAGAAATTATAATGTTTCCTAAAAATACTCTTTTTTGTAGTCTGAATATTTATGGAGAGACTTTTGAATATGATAGGGAGTGGAAAGACTACATTTCTGCACCGTCTAGTTTGTCACACAATGGCGTCAAATATTCGGGGTTATGTTATCAATCTTGATCCTGCTGTGTTGAGTCTTCCATATGGTGCAAATATTGATATAAGGGACACTGTTCGGTACAAGGAAGTCATGAATCAATTCAATCTAGGACCCAATGGAGGAATTTTGACTTCACTTAACTTGTTTTCTTCAAAGTTTGATGAGGTAAAACTTTTCTTTTAGATTTCTAATTTTATTATTGTCAATTTGTTTACGTTTGTTGTCACAATGCATGACGGTGAGCCAGTGACCATTATCTTTACAGTTATATCTAACCACTATGGAATGTGAAAGAAGTTCATATAACAACCATTGCTTATCCTTACAATGGTAGCTGGAATTTGAGAGTTCTTGTAACAAATAACTAGATTGCATCACATGGGTAGCTATGCGCATGCTATTCCTCAAAAATTTTTAAGCATAAATCTCTACGTCATGAAATTTTTTAATGAAATTTGCTTAGCTCTTAATTTGGCTTGGTGTTTTTGTGCACCGGCTTCTGAATCTGAGGTATGCCAACTTTACATCTGATGCTCAAGGTTGAATAATGCTTGCATCTGAACAAGTATTGAATTTTCTTAGCCCCTGTTTGACACCCATTCATTTCTCTTTCTCTTTCTCATTCTCATTCTCATTCTCATTCTCATTCTCATTCTCATTTTTCATTTCAACCACACATTTTCCTAATAAAATAATATTACACACAAATCAAAAACTTTTCATCACTTTTCCACCACACATTCTTACATCAATCACTATTCTAAAAATTCTTTTCAACCCAAAATGGGTTTCAAACAGGGGCTAAATACCTTAAAATTTATCTTGTTTCTATTAGTCAATTATGTGAGTCGGGATACTTAGCCCCCGTTTGACACCCATTAATTTCTCTTTCTCTTTCTCATTCTCATTCTCATTTTTCATTTCAACCACACATTTTCCTAATAAAATAATATTACACACAAATCAAAAACTTTGCATCACTTTTCCACCACACATTCTTACATCAATCACTATTCTAAAAATTCTTTTCAACCCAAAATAGGTTTCAAACAGGGGCTTAGTATGCAGTGTCTTTAGTTTATAGAACTGCACAGTAATGTCGTTTGAGTTTTATTTTGAATAATGATAAACTGCCGGTACTGGTTGTTTTGAGTTGGTTTTGACAGAATCCCAGTACTTCAACTTTTGCAATTACTTTTTAGGGAAGAACTTATTCTAACCTTATTAATAATTCTGAAATCTGAAGTTCTCAACAACCTTGATCCAGGCTAAACTCATTGTAGTCTAATGTATGCTAAATTTGTTTAATTTGAAATCATTTTGTACCTAATTAGCATGAAAAGATAGCGATGCCGATGCGTGTGGTTCACCATTCCTCATTTGTGCAAGGAGTCAACATGTAGCGATTCATTTCTTAATTTTCAGTGATCTTTGTGGGCGCATGAATTAGGCACTGTGTCCTTGTCTTTATTATCAAATACATGAATGGGGAAGGACCTTACAGTATTCTTAGTGTCAAATTGCAGGTGATATCAGTAATCGAGAAACGAGCTGATCAGCTCGACTATGTTCTGGTTGACACTCCTGGCCAAATTGAGATTTTCACTTGGTCTGCATCTGGAGCGATTATTACAGAAGCTTTTGCTTCAACATTTCCTACAGTGATTGCTTATGTTGTCGATACGCCACGCTCAGCGAGTCCAGCTACCTTCATGAGCAATATGCTATATGCCTGTAGCATCCTCTATAAGACCCGGTTGCCAATGGTACTGGTATTTAACAAGACAGATGTGGCTCAACATCAGTTTGCTTTAGAGGTACATTTAACTCTCGATTTAGTTGACAATTCCATAAAAATAATATCGATTTATAGGCCTAAATCCTTGTTATCGTTGCAAATAATTCCTGGTCAGCTTATTTGCTAGTCTTTTCACTTTTCTGAGTGTAGTGGATGGAAGATTTTGAAGTATTTCATGCGGCTCTAGATTCGGATCACTCTTACACATCTACCCTAACCCGTAGTCTCTCCCTTGCTCTGGAGGAGTTCTATAAAAATCTCAGATCCGTTGGAGTCTCTGCAGTGTCCGGTGCTGGAATGGATGCATTCTTCAAGTCCATCGAAGATAGCGCCGAAGAATACATGGAAACTTACAAGTACTGATTCCCTACTTTCATAATCTCTCTGTTTTCTTTGCTCTGTTTAGATAAAACTAGACATGTTTTTTTTTTTTTTTTGAATGAAAATTGCTGTTGAAATTCACTTTCGCTTCCTTGATAGGGCTGATCTTGACAAGAGACGGGAAGAGAAGCAGCGCTTGGAGGAAGAACGTAGAAAGGAAAACATGGATAAGCTGAGAAAAGACATGGAGAAGTCCAGGGGGGAAACTGTGGTATTAAACACTGGTTTGAAGGATGTAAGACCGGACGATAAGAACATGGTGATTGATGAAGACGAAGAGGTGGAAGATGAAGATGACGATTATGATAGGTTCAGTGAGGATGATACAGATGCCATAGATGAGGATGAAGATGAAGAAGTTGCCAGTTTTGCCTTGTGAGGAAATAGGTTATTTAAAAAATGACTAACTTTTGTCCTATATGACTAGATGAAGTAAATCAAAACTCGTGGAAGATACAGTTGTTATAGATAAGATTTAAATTTACTTCGTTAGCATGTTCGATGGCTTCTCATTTGTTTCCAATCCTCGATAAGGGTTATCGTCTTTCTAAGATACCCTTCGAGTCTTGAGTTCGTCTTGACGATGCTTGAGGCATTTAAGGTCGAGGAGCTCGAGGGTGCCCATATCCTATCTACGTCAAGGCTTTGAGCATACATCATGTCAATTTGGACAAGCTTAATCTGTGGGCTAAGGCATGTTTTTGTACTCGACTCGAGTAGCATCAATGATAAATGTAAAATGAAATGCAAATTTATTCAAAACAAATTGCAATCATTTCCGGTACTCATTGTAAATGAAGGCAATTCCCATGCTTATCGACTTATTCAATAAAAAAACTACTTTAAACGCCAAGCCTAGATGAAGTTTATTCATACCATGAAAATTAAGTGGCTATCTGCCTTCTTCCATGAGTCGGTTTTGAGATCAGATCATCATAGCGATTCCGGTGATATTCAATCAAAATACACAGTTGTTTTATGGCCTCTCTTTTCTCCTCAGCCAGGGTCAAGAATCCCAAATCTTTCTTATTCATCTCTCTTTCTAAATCTCCCAATTTCTCATCCCGTTCTTTGATCATTTTCTCGAGTTCTGTCAACTTCTCTTCCACTTGTTTTACAATTTTCGTCAAAATGTCCTTCTCATTTGCATCCTTTAGCACTGTTGTCTTGAGATCACCAGCCTTAGCTCTCAAAACCAACTCTTGTTCTTTCTTGTCTTTCAGTTGCTGAATAAAATTGGCAATTTCCATTTTTAGGTGATCTTTCTCACCATTACTCTCTCTGATCCAGTTTGTAGCAGTATCAAGCTCGTTCACGACTTTGCAAATTCTAGACTCCAAGTGCCCATAGCATTCCTCAAACTTGACACTAAATGAATCAATTCCAGTCAACGTGTCATTTACCTTTTCTGATATCTCTTTTGCTGTGTTTAATTGAGCCTTTCGATAAGTTTCAATTGTTCCAGTCATCGTAGCAACCCTCCCTACAAGCAATTTTTGTTGTTCTTGTAACTTCTCTTCTTTGCTCCTGTGGCTATCTTCCTTCTCGGCCAGTAATTGTTCTGTGATCCGGAGCTTCTGACTTGTTAAACGGAGCTTAACTTCAGTATTTTGGATATTCTCTACCAAAGTGCTGACCTCATCTCCTTTCATCTCTAAATTTCTCTTCAAGTCTTCTATATTTCCTTCCAATCGATCAATATCCTTTTGGAACTGCTCCTCAATCTCTCCCATCTTCCTCTCTGTCGTTTTAGGATTTTCCTCGGAGTTCTGAAACTGGACTTCTAGTTTTTTGTGCTCCTCGCTCAATTTGACGAATGCATCTTCTTGATTTTTCAGCTTTTCATCCTGGTCTCTGATCTTGTTTTGTAATTCAGTATTCTGATACTCCAGTCGAGCCACAATTTCCATAGACTCCTGTTTACTTCTCTCAATTTGCACTTCCAATAGGCTTTTCTCGGGCCACAAATGTTCCTTCTCCTCTAGTAAATGAGTAACCTCTTCTGACAGTGCAGTAATTTGGAAGGATGCTTCATTTTGCACATTGTACAGTTTTTTCTGAAGGGCAATGAGTTCGTCCTCTCCCTCGGTTAATATTTTTTGTAATTCGGAAATTTTTCTCTGTTGAACTGCTTTCTCCTCCTTCAATTTATTTCCCTCGTCCTGTATATTACTTGCTTGTTCGTCCAGTTCACTATTTTGAACTTTCAGTTTTTCCTTCTCTTCGTGCAACTGAATAATATCCTGGCTTTTTGTCCTCAACTGCTCTTCCAATTCACCTTTCAGGTTACTTAGAGAGTTGATTTTAAGTTCTAGGTCCTTCACCAGTACTGCGAACTTCTCTCTTTCTTCCAATGTATTCTGTTGCTCAGAAATCTTGTTCATCAACTCCTCTTTAATAGTCTCAATTTGAACCAGCAACTCGGAAGTTTCTTGAACTCTTGTCTTTTGAGACTGTTTTATCTCATCCTTGAGCAGTAAAATTCGCGAGGAAAGGGAATTGTTCTCCTCTTCAGTGACCTTCTGTATCTGACTAAGCTTAGCAACTCCTTTTTCTGCAGATTCAAGTTGCCCTTTCAAAGTCGAAAACACCCCTCCTTTTGCCTCTAATTCCAGCTGCAGTGCTTCATTCGGATGTCTTAACTGTTGGATATTGGTTCTAAAGTCTTCAGCATCTCTCTCCTCCTCTCCAGTGCTATATATCGTGGCCTCGTTCTTCCTAATTAAACTGTATGCAATCTCGAGTTCTTGCTTGGTGTTACCTGTGCTGTTGTTGAAATCATTCTCAAATTTCCCAAATTTTGTGCCATTTTTCTTTGGAGAATCATTGGAGTCTGAGTCAGAATCTGAGCTGGAGGATGAACTATGTTTTCCTTGTTTGGCATGCCATCTTCTCCTCAATGCTTCAGTCAGATGATCATAACGATCAAACAACGAACAATACTGATTGTAAAAATCTTTTATCATATCCTTGAGTTTCTCTTTCCCATCTTTATCATCTTCCGTTTTAAGAATATTTAAGATCTTCTGAAATTTGCCCTCGATGTCTGCAGTGAACAGCAGTTTTATATGTCAACCATGGAAAATGTACTTATCTAAAATTGGAATTACTAATGCCAAAAACGATGTACCTGATTTAGTTCCCTCGTCCTTTTCAGGATCGACATGACTCTGAAAAAAGGATTTAAAAGATTTCCTCAAACTATGTTTAGGCATTTCTCAGCTTCTTGTTGGGTTGTGAATCAGTACGAGGCAGTTTTCATCTTGAATACCTGAAGTTGTAAGTACACAATTTACTTGTCAAGTTTAGTTTGTCCAAGCAGACCATGCCAACAAATCATTTAAGTACCATACAATTCTTGGCTTCATCAACATGTGAACATGACTGCAGTTTCTCAAGCCCACGTCCTTTTCTCATTCTCACAAGTCATAAACTACATGGTCCACATTATTTAAGTAATAAGCAATTAGCTTAACCCCACTGCCAGTGGAGAAGTCTAATGAGGAAATACCCCAATAATAAAGTCAGTTAATGAATCTGGGATTATTAATGAACAAAATAAAAATAAAAAATCATGCTACATCTACGTCAAGTCTGACACCATGTGAGTTAAGACAGATTTTTGTACTTCGATTTTAAAAACACGTTTATTTTTAATCAATGACCAGATTTCTTACACACACGGGGATGTCAACAAGGAAGGTACAAGAAGTATAATTCAAAAAAATAAAAAAAATAAAAAAAAAATGATGATGAACACAAGTGAATAAATTATGATTTTTATATATTTTAACTAATATCTGCTGTCTTTAATCTGAGAAGACTATGCCAATGTACCAGTGTGACTTTGAATTTTAGCATACATTAAAAATAGAAAACGGAAAATACTTTCTTTTCTGATAATTTCAAACATAAGCTCTATTTTTCTTCGAGCTAATAACATAAAACAAACCTCATAAAGAAAAGAAAAAAAAAAAAATCATTTTTCTTCCTTTCTGGCGCTTGCATGATTCTGTTCAATAAATTTATGATTTAGAAATACAAAAGAACATAAAATTCAAAAATTAATCTATAAATTATTAAACAATCCGATAAAAATAGTAGAATCACCGGAATGAGAAATTTAAAATTCGACTGTAAATTAGCGATACACTGAAAACACAACTGACGAAGTCGCTTAACCCAGAACAGATGATTTAAATTGATTTTAAAGTACAAGTAAACAAAATCTCAAATTCTAATTAAAAATTAATATATTCCAATTCTTCTTCAGCTCGAAAACCATAATTAAGTATTAGCTTAACTAATCAAACAGAGCAGAGCAGAAACTGAAATCGTAAGCTGCTCTCGATAATTAGCATAAAATTAATCATAAAAAAAACGTAGTACCTGAAAACAGAGCATAAAAAATCTCATACGAACACAGTAGAATCTTCGATAAGCTTGTCTTGGAATATATATCTGTGCATGTACAGATAGAGATGGCATGTTTGGGATGATTTTTGAGAAGTGGATGTTTTTGAGATAAGCTCACGTTATATTTTTTATTATCATTCTTCTACTTATTTTCAATCACACATTTTTCAATAAAATAATATTTTTCATCATATCAATAACTTTTCTTTCTTTTTCAACCACATATTTCTCATTATATCAACATAAAAAATGCATTCTCTCCAAAAATGCCTACCAAACAGAGGAAGTGTTATTGATATTTTGGAAGAACGTATTTTAGAATGTAATGGTGAAAATGTATATTAGTCGTTTCATAGTTTTTTATTGAAAAATTGGATGAAAATAAATAAAAATGATGATTTGGACAATTAATGGCCATTTGGTATCGATTAAAATTCAATTAAAATTGAAAATATAGCCGTTATTGGGACTATCTCGTCTAATAAAAGTCAACAATAACGACTAATTTTTCAATTTTAATCCGATTTTAATCTCTATCAAACGGGCTCTAAATGTGTAATTAAGGACTTTTTTTTTGCAATAATAGGGAAAGATAGGGACATTAAGTACTAATTACCATTTTAATATTTTATTTGTGATTTATTTGAGTTTTTTTTTTCTTTTTCTTTTATTTATAGAGAAGTGTATATTGATCATTTCATAATTTTTAATTGAGAAAATGGATGAAAAAAACTTTTTGCTCAATGAAATATAAAAATAAGGACGAAAATGTCAAAAAATAAAAGATGAGGACGTTATGCACTAATTACCCAATTTATTAATGGTCCATCGTCGCCTGTTTTGAATTGGGTCGAGTTGGGCATATACATATTTTTCTTTCTGAGGAAATTACACCAAACCAGCTATTTAGTTTTACTTTTCTAAAAATCAGGTTTTAACATTATTTAATCAAAAATCAGGTTTTAATTTCACAATTAATATTTAAAATAATAAATTAATCAATATACCCACTATACCACCTACCCCACCATATTTCAATCCTATTTCCCCAACCCTAATCATTTATTTTCCTCATCTCTTTCTCTCACTTCTATCTATTCTCCTCCTTCCATCCCTCCTCCCCCTCCTCCATAGGCGGCAGCCGGAGCAGTGACGACGCTGCTCACTGGCAGCGACGAGCGTTGTCGCTGCTGTTCACTGGCAGGTCGACGCTGCCCACTGCACAGAGTCGACGCTGCTCCGGCAGCGTCCTCTCTTACGGGTGGGTGAGCAGCCTCGCGCTGTGCAGTTGGCAGCGTCAACGCTGCTCCGGCAGCGACTTCTCTTGCGGGTGGGTAGGGTGCGTGCTCTCTTTGGCAGTGTGCTCTCTTGCGGCGTCCATGGGTGGGTGGGGTGCGACGGGTGGGTGCGTGGGTGGGTGTGGCTGTGGTAGTGGACGCAAATCTATACGTGGGGATGGCAGTGGGTGATGAGTGTAGAATGATTATGGGTTTTGCTGTGTGCGCGGATGGTTGTGGGTGTGGTCGTGCTGGCGAAGGTCTTAGATCTGGGGATGTGTGGTTGTGG
>CAIGRO010040039.1:0-13053 GCA_903798355.1 Fraxinus baroniana | reverse complement strand
CCCTCCATTTTGATCCAATTTGCTTAGCTACAAAACGACATCAAAACACGCATCACAACGTTCAAACGAACTCAAGATCAAACCAAAAACTAAGATTTAGAAGTGCTTGTTTAGTGAGTTAATTACACTCATCATCACTTCATGAAAATTATTTTAAATATCCCACGATGGCACTCGTCTCTGCATTGACCGCCTTGAACCATTAATTTTTTTGGAAAGGGAAAAAAAATAATGTGAGATAAAATCTCAATAAGTGTGCATGTATAATTTTCGTTCTTGTATATACATTTCAAGGAAAACTTCATACTTGAAATAACCTATGCATGATTACTCACGTAACTTAGATGGTACCAAATTTTCGTGTGTAGCGCTACCATACCCCAGTCCATCCTTACAAATCTTATATATAATACGAACTATAACATAACCTTGAAATAACATATGCACGATTACTCATGTAATAACAGACTTACCTTTTTCACTGGGCAAATCAAAATAATAGAAGAAGTGATTGTTGGAGAGAGATCCTTGAGCAGCGTGTGGAGTTGAGTATTCACGTGTGATTGTGTATGTGTGTGACTATATTTAATATGAAAAGGGTAAAAGAAAGTAAAGGTGGAGAGACAAAGTGACAGATGTAGAGGGGGAGTGTGTAAATGGTGAGGGGTAGTATGTAGTGTTGGGTTTGTTACTATGTATAGAAGTGAAAGGAAATGACTAGATGTTATGCATGGTCAATGCATAAATGGTGTATTATCTTGAAAGTGGTTAAATCAATACCTTTAATCATGTGGTTAATTCAATTATATTGGCTTGAAATGTGGTGTGAATAATGCATGTGGTCAAATAAATCTTAAATCATGACTAATTGGTATATTTCCGTATATTTTATGCATGATTTCATCTAGTTTCCAAGATAACTCTCCAATTAGGTCCTCAAACTATTGGCCAGTAATCAATAAGGTCATTAGACTAGGTCATTAGATTAGGCCAATAACCAATAAGGTCATGAGACTTTAATAATAGAGCGCTTAAGTCCTAAATTAAATCTAACGACTAGTAGGAATAATTTGGGACGTTACATGCTGGCTTTGTATTCAGCAATGGCATATGGGATCTGTTTCTGGCTTTGGTGATGAGTAGGCAAGATGTTGGTTTTCCTTGTGGACTGTTCGCATGACTTGGGTTGCGGATTTGTGCTATGTTCTGATGTGGCATACCAGACTGACAAAACGTACTGAGCTCGGTGCTGTAGCTATTGGGTAGTGTCACAATGCAGTCGAGTTGTTTGGGCTGATAGTTTCTGCAGTCTTAAGATTGGTAAGACAATGATCTAGGTTGCTTTGGTAGGTTGTGGCTGTCTCCTCTTAGTGGTCGACCTTTAGACAAAGCTTGGATACTACCGCGTCTCTAGTGGAATGTGATGGCCATTCATCTCTAGCAGTTGGGGTGTCAACTGGAATTTGTATGCCTGTACATATGGTGTCTGAACATTGATATTGCCTGTGTTGGAAATGCATGTCTGGTTCTTTGTATTTATTGAGAAGAATAAAATTGTGGGCCGGGTTTTGCCTGTAAATGTGTTATTGCTTTACATTTTAGCGCTTGCCCCCGGTGATAAATATACACAAGAGAGTCAAGGGGAGAGGGTTTATTGATATGATCATGGAAAGTTTATTTGTTAGTGCCTTGGTTTAGTGCATATGGCTAACCTAGTTGGTACTTATCCACGATATTTTGAAGCTCATAAATACTTGAAGATTTTCGATCAGAAAACATAAAAAATCTTGTAGAGAAATTCATCTAGGTAACACTTAGTCTGCCTCTAGGAAGCCTTGAGACAAATGAGTTTCTTTAGTAAACCTCATCCTGCAGACAACTGAGGTTTCTGCTTTTATTTTCCGTTTGCTTCTCAATTATTCAGTGCATAGAACTGTTCACATTTATCCTGTGAAAGCTTGAGCATATATAATTATTGTAAAGAAGTATTGCCAGGCCAGACTTCTCGTCATCATTCCTCCTTTGGGTTTCTCTAGTCTAATGCAATTTTGTTTAAAGGTTATGTTATGCGTGAAGAGAAACATATTTAGGTAGCCTGCACTCTCTAATAACTTTTGATCTTTGAGAACTTGGTAGTCTGTAAATATATTAGAAGTAACGTAGTATCTGTTCTGAGAAAAATCAATGTATTGGCATCTGTTGGTTAACTGGTGAAGAAAATGTATTTGCCTGAACATTTGTTCTTTATCCTGAGCAACTGTAGTTCAATTCTATTTTAACTTGATACTTTGTACATTATTGGCCCATTGTAAGTAGCTAACTTTTTATCTTTCCTCCAGGTGGTTGTTGCAACTATTGCTTTTGGAATGGGTATTGATAAATCGAATGTCCGTAGGATTATTCATTATGGATGGCCGCAGGTCTATTATTAAATATGATGTTTCTGCAAGTAATTTGATTTTTTGATTATCTCAAGGGACATTTTCAAAGGAATCTTATAATTCTATTATATTCAAGCATTTTTTTATGGTTGTCCGTTACAATTTTTTTTTCTCCAACACCATACTTGTGTTCGCCATCTGTTTCTTGCTAGGCACAATTTTTTTAGTTTCAATCATTTGATTTTCTGCTTGTATGATACTTGCTTCTCTCTGTAACCCTTTAGTTTGTTTACAGAGCTTGGAAGCATACTACCAAGAAGCTGGTCGAGCAGGTCGGGATGGAAAATTAGCAAATTGTGGTTAGTTTGCTCTCATTTCATGTGAAATTTATTGGAAGCTTAAAATCTGCAAGTTGTCTGTTGAGTTTTTAAAAACCTATTATGTAGTTTAGGAATATAAAGGACATATAGAAATTGTAATTCAAAGTCTCTACACTTGTTACCGTTCAGAATGCAATTGTACTTTGCATTGCAGATGTGAAATCTTGTTGTTTATAACTATATATAGATGGCAATATATATTAAGCTATTTGGCTGCTGTTGAGCAGTCCTATACGCAAATATGTCAAGAATGCCAACACTTTTGCCCAGTCAGAGAAGTGAAGAACAAACAAAGCAATCATATAAGATGTTATCTGATTGCTTCAGGTGAACATCAATTATGCATGCATCACATATGTTTTCTCCCTCCATGCTTTCGAATGTCATTTCCATTTTTTCCTATCCCTGCAGATATGGAATGCATACTTCTTCTTGTAGAGCCAAAATGCTTGTTGAGTACTTTGGCGAGGAGTTTTCCCAGGAAAAATGTCTCTTGTATGTCATGTTTCATTTCTCGCAAGCAGTTGTCCATTCTTGTAGTGTATACTCTTGATAAAAATAATAAAAGAAATTGTAGCTGGATTTGGCTCTTAATGTTATTGCCTGTGTTTTCTTCTTGTCTCAATTACCACTCTAGATATTGTCATTTCTTAAAGAATTTTTTTATTTTATCTGCTTAGAAAAAGCATAAAATTGGTTCCTGTGGTAACACAAAAGTTATAGTAGTAGTTGGATCCTTTGTGAATGTATGAAATTTTTTATTTTCATAATTATTGATCCTTTTTTTTTTACACCCATTTGCAAATGTAGGCATGCCTGTACATAGATTGAGCTTGTTTTTGAGTGTCCACTTATGTAGATACTTTGTTTAAGCGAATCTGAGAGGTTCTAATAAGTTTATTGAATGAATTGGGTTTGGATTAAGCTTTACCCATCCATGTGATAAAATTGTTCCGGATAATCTAAAGTATCTAAAGAAAAGCTCCATTCCTTGTTCTCCATGCTCTGTAGAACCCCTTTGGGTGGGCTGCAATGAACAGGTAGTTATATGAAAAGCATGGTCTTCAGCTCTGTTAAGGGTATAAATGAGCTGTGTATGGATGCAATTTCTTTGCTCATTCAAGTAAACAAGGGCAACATGAACAAAATATTATCTGCTCTGTAGGTGTTTTTTTGAACACTAACTGTTCAAATTAGGAATATACTATGAGATATATCTTTCGATTTACAACTAAGTATACACAAACTACATTACTTATTCCTTACCACGACCAACTTTTGCCGCTCTCACTCTTAACTGGTGTTTTTTGAACACTAATTGTTCTGGTTCAAATTAGGAATATGCTACGAGATATATCTTTCGATTTACAACTAAGTATACACAAACTACATTACTTCTTCCTTACCACGACCACCTTTTGCCAAATTATTCGCTCTCACTCTTAACTGAATAGGTTCTAGTGCATATGTGAGGTAAATTCTGAAACAGTTTCAATTCTGAAGAAAAAAATAATTTCATAACTTTTTGACTGCATGATGTTCATCTATTGCTTCTTTGTTTTTAAACAGTGAATGAACATATACTGAGTCCATCAAGAACACGAGCTTAATGCAAATGTTCATGTTAGATAAACAACCACAAACATCTTGCCTTGGTTTGTCTTGAGTCACTGGCAGCCTCAAAAAGCATACATTTTGTTTCTTGATAAAAAGTAATTGGTCTGGATCTGTTGCTAAACTGAATTGATTGATGTATGGAACATGATTCTTGAGCAACATCTGCTTTATTGTGGATGCAATTATAGCTTTTTATATTACATTTGGGATCTTTGATTGGTACCTCCTACTTGTTTTACGTGCAGATGTGATGTCTGCGTTAGCGGGCCTCCAGAAATGCAGAATCTGATAGCCGAGGTGACAATACTCTTGCAGACTATCATCGCTCATTATGTGGGTCCCATTGACACATGGTTTATGGTTTTTTTTTCCCCTTATCACTTTCTTATATGTTAAAATTTAATCTGAGCTGTCCAAAGAATTCCAAATTTACAAAATTATGGCTTTCAATTGCTTTTTGTGGACTTCTGTTGGATTTTGAGTATGTCTCCATTGTACTACTATAGATCTTTATGAATTTCATGCTGTATTACAGGGACAAAAGGGTTCTATGAATTTTTCATATGATGATGGTGACGTCTCTGCCTTCAAACATAGGAGTTTTACAGAGAAGCCGAATCTTAGGAAATTTGTTAGTAGAATAAGGGAACAGGTACTTTTGTTGTTGTTGAGAATACGAATACATTCACTGGCACACAACATCTCTTTTACTTATATGCAGATGCCCATCCAGTCGTCACTATGTGAGCTTTGTTTATGTAGTTGAGATTGACGTAATTTTATGCCTAACTGTAAGGTTGTAGATTTGCAATTTTATATTTGCATGTGCCCTGTATTCATCTTGTATTAGATTTTACCTTTGAAAGAATTGCAGATCACAGGCATGTGCTTCTGAACCTTTTGAAGAATATTTCAGATATAATTAAATAAAATAAAATTGTAACATAGAAAAGATTTTGGAAACAGTTTTCTCTATGTTCTTCCCACTTTCACCATTCTTAATTTATTTGTTTCTATGCAAATAACAAATGTAGGGATGGGCCGGAGTTCTCCTGGTTATTTTTCCTTTTGGGTTGGGATAGGGTCAGGTGGCTGATTTCTCCTTGTTCCACCCCCCCCAAACAAAAAAAATAAATAAATAAATAAAATAACTGCTGTTAATGTTACTAAAGGCCTGTTTGGTACAGATTCTAATTTTCTATAGTAAATCAATTCTCATTTTCAACCACACATTCTTCAATAAAATAATCTTTTTCTTCATATCAGTAATTTTTTCTTCTTTTTCAACTACACGTTTCCCATCATATCACTATACCAAACAAGCTCTAAATAGCATATTGATTATCTTCATCTGTTTGAGAGGCTTCAGAAATGCATGTGAAGTCAAAAGAGCTTGAAAAATCTGATAAGAGTGTTACTGTTAGCAACTCCATATTTTGCAGACGAAGTCGAAAGATGTTGAAAGTCTGATCAGAGTTTCAGCTACTCCACATTTTGTCTATTGGGACATGTAAATGCTATGAGAAATTTCAACAGCACTATCACGTGATCTAACATATTGTCCTAAGTTGAAAGGAATTAAATTGGGTAATTTAAACTCGATTCAAATTCTAATTTTCTAGGGGGAGCATCTATAAGCATTTGGTAGAACATGGGATTAATTTTGTCCATGCAATAAAAGGAAATAAAAATAATTAAATAGGTTTTACATCAAGTCATTCGCAAGAAAATGCTGACTTTCCAAATATGCTGCATAGAATGAGTGCGGCGAAGCTTGTGTCTGGTTAAAATTCTGCTACATCTGAAGACACAACATAGGTTGAAATTAATGAAGCATGAGTCTGATTAAGAATTTCCTATGATTAATGCAGTTACTGTATTTCTATGCTAGGAAATTGCTTCACCATACAATTCATTTTCCATTCACTTGGTGGATAATATGTCATTGAAGATCTAATGCCCCTTATCTACTCAATTTATTTGCTTTCTGCAAGGGTGTAACCATGGCTTAATTAGTTAATTGAAATGGGCCATCAGAAACGATTCCTCTACTCTGGCATCGTTTGAAAATAGATCTACTGCCTATTGAATGGTAGATTATGATTAAAAAAAAAAAAAAANTAATCTATATAAGAACCATAGGTGGGAAATATATTTATGTCCTAGTAAGATTTCTATTGAAAGAGTGAAATTTCTGCACAAAGGCTATGGAATGAGAAAAAGTAATTACATGAGCAAGTGTGAGACAGACAGAGAATTATAGTGATTAGCTATGAAATGCGTTAGTGCTTGTCAATTGTTTGTATGATCTAAATTTAAATAGCTATTTGGCATATGCCCTTTTGCACGTGATACTTTTGCAGATTCTAAGTACCATATATTACAGCCCACTTTTGAAGGTTTGGTCATCTCTTTGTACAAGTTCCTAGAAGTCACATTTACCACTCTTCTATTTCCTTGTGCTTAAGTTTCTTTCTGTCTTTATATGCATGCTCAGAATATCTATGACCTGTCAATGCCTATATATATTGTGAAGGCTTATATAAAATACTCATGTCATGTGAAATAAGAATTGGTCAGCTGTTTCTTTTTCCAATGTGCTATTCAATTTTATTTTTCTACTTATGGTCAAAATTATATGCATCGTATTGAAACTACCACTAAGTACTGTGACTCGGGAAGTATTAGAATTAAAGCTCAAATCACACATGTCGAACATTTCACTGAAAACCATTTGACTGACCATAAAAGTCAATCATGCCATTTTTTTTGAAAAAGGAGTAATTTTCATTTCTAATCCATGCGTACTGTGGTTCAATAAGTTAATGGGTAGTAATCAATCATGGTCCCTTGTTCAAATTTAGGTCTGTTAATAGAATGTTCTTATGAGCACAGGTGATTAAACATAAAAAATGATTTCCGATTTTATCCCATATGAAGTAAAATTATACCTGGACGTTTGACTAGTCAAGCTCTGTCAGTTGGAAACAGAATGCTGTTCAAATATGGGATAACTTAGGCCAGATCCCATCTTTAGGTGGAGAGAACAAAACTTAAAGAAAGAGTCATTTTGAAGAAAAGAGGAGAGAATACATCCGTGTGTTTTATGGGGCCTTACTGGAGTAAAGAAGGGCAAAGCTTGTAATAATTCAACCAAATGTTTGGAAGGGGGAACAATAACAAACTGGAAATGGCGTTTGATGTAGGACAATTCTACTAGAAATCAATTATTACTACTAGTTTTGGGATTTGACTATTATTGATAATTAGGATTCCTTCTATTTATAGGATTCTAGTAGTTTTGTTATTTAGTCGATAGGATTTCTACTTCGATTGAGTAGATTTTAGTTTTCTTATTCTTTTAAGAGTTTCTTTTCTATTTAGAAGATAAATTTCTTATACTTGAGTCTTTTATAATTAGGGATATTATCTCTTCTTCTAATGCCTATGTAAGAAGAAGGCTAGGCTTGTTTTGTTATTGCAACTCACATTAGAAATCCGAATGATTGGATGTGATTAGAGACTGTTTTAGAATAATTTGAGCACCATATTTAATTGTTTCCATAGTTAAGTAGGATATTTATTTTTCCTTATTTGGGGGATTGTTTTTCCTTTTAGACTTTAACCCTTTGTTGTATATATATTCATACAAGGATGTAAATAAATCAAGACACACGGAATTCGTGTGTTTCATTATCCTCTTCATGGTATCAGAGCTAAGTCCTCTCTATCCTAGCAATTCATGACAGAAATTCCTACCAATAGTAAGGAATTGACGACCTTTGAATCTCTTCAAAGTGAGGTAGAGATCATCTCATCCATGGGCTCCAATAACATCGAAAATAGTTCCTTTCAACTCACTGTCAAGAAGTGGAAAAAACTTTCAAGAATAGGCCCAATCCATCATACCTCACCGGTGACACTAAGAAACCAACAGAGACGATGCTTCTTCAAAAATGGAAATCGGAAAATTCTTTGATAACCGCCTGGCTTGTTAATTCCATAACTCCGTCAGTAGGTAAAACTTACCTATTTTTGCCTGCAGTGAAAGAAGTCTGGGACGCACTGAAGGAGACATACTCAGATGGAGAAAACGCATCACTGATCTTGGAGTTAAAAACCTGATTGTGGCAAACCAAACAAGGGGAAAGAGAAGTGACGGATTATTACTTGGAGATGACAAATTTGTGGCAAGAACTTGATCTCAGCCTCGAGGAAGAATGGGAATGCCCGGGCGACAGTGTACGCTATAAGAAAAGAGTGGAAAATGAACGGGTGTTTAAATTTCTGGCTGGGCTTAACCGTGATTTTGACGACGTCAGGGGGTGAATATTGAGCCAACGACCACTACCCACTACACGAGAAGTTTTTGCAGAGGTACGAAGGGAAGAAAATCACCGGAAAATCATGATGAAGACCGGCGAAGATGAACAGTGGAATCGGCGATGGTGTCTAGACGGAATGGACCTGGTGGGCTTAACAGAATTGGGAGATCAAAAATGTGGCTGCTGCTGTGAATGGGCTAAATGGGCCGATTTTTAATTTGAAGAATAGGGCTGCTGCTGTAAATGAGCCAAATTTTAATATGAAGAATTTATGGGTTGAAAAGACTTATAATGGACCCAGTGAACCTGTGGGCATCCAAGAGCCCATTAGGAGACGGCCATGGTGTGAACACTACCGCAAACCAGGATATAAAGAAGATACTTGTGATCTACACGGGAAACCCACGACTCAAAGCCAAGGCAAAATCCAAGAAATCGAGACTATCAGGCATCAATTAGTTCGACTGAGAATTCCAAAGAAAGTAATTCGACTGCAGGGCATGCATTTAATCCTGAACAATTGGAACAACTTTACCAAAAATTTTTCGATCTTCAAACTTCGAGTCAACCTTCCAAACATGACCCCTCAAGCTCATTAGCCCATAAAGGTAAACGCTTAAGAGCCTTGACCACCTCTTCAAAATACAAAATTCCTTGGATTATTGATTCAGGTACGTCGACCACATGATGGACTCTCATCGTCTTTTCTCTTCATATACGACTTGTGCCGACAATATTAAGGTCAAAATTGCAGATGGTTCACTTTCAACTGTTGCAGGTGAAGGGAGTATAAAAATATTTGATTCGATAACCCTAAACTCTGTACTTCATGTTCCAAATTTGTCTTGTAATCTGTTATCTATTAGTCAGTTAACAAAAACCTCAAATTGCTAAGCCAGATTTTTTCCATCTCACTGTGATTTTCAGGACCTATCATCGGGGAAAATGATTGGCAGTGCTAAAGAGTATGAGGGCCTTTACTACTTTGATGAAGTCGATCTTAAGCCTAGTCAAATTGCAATTTGTGATTCTGCTTATGTCTCTAGGGATAGTAAGGTTTTACTGTGGCATTACCGAATGGGTCATCCCAATATGCAATATTTAAGATGTACTTCTGTCTATTTTTTCGAATAAAGCTTCCTTTGATTTTCAATGTGAGATTTGTGAACTAGCAAAACACCATCGTAGTAATTTTTCGAAATCCATGTACAGACCATCTAAACCATTCACTATAATTCACAGTGATTTATGGGGACCTTCCCGAATCCCAAATCGCACCCACACAAAATAGTTCGTAACGTTTATCGATGATTATACTCGGGTCTGTTGGATTTATATGTTAAAAGACAAAACTGATGTTCGCTTAGTATTCACCAACTTTCACTCAATGATCCAAACACAATTCCAAATTCAAATTCAAATCCTCCGCACAGACAATAACACCGAATACTTCAACTTCATCTTACGTAACTACCTACAAAAACATGGAATAGTCCACCAGAGCTCGTGCATCGACATTCCTCAACAAAATGGGATTGCCGAACGCGAAAATAGACATCTCCTTGAAGTTGCTCGTGCCTTAATGTTCACCACAAATATGCCTAAACAGTACTAGGGAGATGTCATCCTAACATCTACCTACCTTATCAACAGAATGTCTAGCCGCATACTTGGCTTGAATCACCCCTCCAAAAATTTCATAAGTGTTTCCCTACTTAATGTCTATACTCTACTTTACCTCTTAGGGTGTTCGGCTGTACTGCATTTGTTCATATTCACCCTCACAATCGAAACAAACTAGACTCTCGTGTGTTTAAATGTGTATTCATTGGATACTCAGCCACCCAAAAGGGCTACAAATGTTATGATCCATCCACGAGGAAGACATCTGTAAGTATTGATGTCACATTTTTTGAACGAACACTTTATTTTCAAAAGTCCTCTCTTCAGGGGGAGAATTTGAGTGAATAGCGGTTCTTAGAGTTTGATATTTCTCCTCCTGAACATACCTCAAACACAGACTCCGTTTCCATCATACCATCGAGTTCCATCATGCTACATGTAGAACATAACTTGAACTCAGGGGGAGAGGCAGAAAAACAAAAGGACAAAGAGATACTGGTTTACTCAAGGAAACCAAAATCAAAGGAGAACCTCATACTGAGAACCTCATACTTGAAGCACCAAAAGAATTGTAACCGATGATAGCTCCGCATTACCATGAGTCTGAATCTCCTGATATCAATTTACCCATTGCACTCAGAAAACCAACTCGGTTATGTATTCTTCACCCAATTTCAAAGTTCATATCTTATAATGCCCTATTTACAAAGTTTCGTACTTTTACATCTAACCTGACAGCACAACGATTCCAAGAAATATTCAGGAAGCCCTGGAAGTTCCAAAAGGAGAAATGCAGTAATGGAAGAAATGCATTCCCTACAAAAGTACGAAACTTGGGAAGTGACGATCTACTAGAAGGGAAAAAACCTGTAGGTTGTAAATGGGTGTTTAATGTAAAATATAAGGCTGATGGGACAATAGAAAGATATAAAGCTCGTCTTGTAGCAAAAAGATATACACAAACATATGGCATAGACTACAGAAATGTTTGCACCGGTGGCTAAGTTAAATACGATAAGTGTCCTTCTGTCCTTAGCAGCTAATCTAGATTGGCCCCTTCAACAACTCGATATCAAAAATACATTTTTAAATGGGGAGCTTGTAGAAGAGGTATTCATGACATTGCTACCTGGCTTCTATTTACAAGAAGAAAATCGAGTTTGTAAATTATGAAAATCTCTATATGGCCTGAAACAGTTCCTAAGGGCATGGTTTGATCGATTTGCCAAGGTGTTGAAAAAATAGGGTTATCAGCAAGCCATGATCTAAAAGGCGCGAAAATGCGCCGCCTAGGCGCGATGCGGGTCGAAAATGCGTCAAATTCGGCCAATGCGTGTAAAAATGCGTCTGGTTCAAAAAGGCGGGATAATAGGCGCGCCTATGCGGGATTAGGCCTATTTTTTTTTATATAGTAAATTTTTTTTATGATATATTAAAAATCTATTTTTTAATATAAAAATATATTTAATACCTTAAAAATAATTAAAATAATATTAAAAGTACGAAACGCATTATGACGCCTAGTCTCCGCATTGACACGCTTAAACTTGTGATTCTTGATTCTCGACATCGATGCATCACAACGCATTACGCATTTTAGAACACTGTCAGCAAAGACAATCAGATCACATTATGTTATTCCAACAATCTAATAGTGGAAGAAAAACAATTTTAATTCTATACGTTGATGATATAATTCTAACTGGGGACAACACATCAGAGATGGAAAGACTTAAGAAACACCTAGCAACTGAGTTCGAGGTAAAAGACCTAGGACAAATGAGATATTTCTTGGGAATGAAAGTTGCGAGGTCAAGAAAAGGTATCAGTGTTTCACAGCGAAAATACATTCATGATCTCTTATCTGAAACAGGCATGCTTGGATGTAAACCATGTGACACACCGACTGAGACAGGAAGAAAGACAATTTTGGAAACCAGTGGAGAAAGACAGATATCAACGACTAGTTGGAGGCTGATCTACCTATCTCATACGAGACCAGATATTGCATTCGCAGTCAGTGTGGTAAGTCAACGTATGCATTCACCTAACAAAGCTGATTTGGATGCGATATACAAAATTCTCAGGTATCTAAAAGGATCTTCAGGAAAGAGACTGTTCTTCAAGAAAAATGAAAGTCAGGAAGTAGAAATCTTCACAGATGCAGACTGGGCAGGTTCTACAGAGGATAGGAGATCAACTACTGGTTATTATACTTATGTATAAGGTAACTTAGTAACTTGGAGAAGCAAGAAATAAAATGTCGTAGCAAGAAGCAGTGAGTTTAGAGCAGTGGCGCAAGGAATCTGTGAAGGACTATGGTTAAAGAAACTTGGAGAAGAATTGCAAGTCATTGTAGAACTCCCAATAAAGTTATATTGTGGC
Source organism: Fraxinus baroniana (assembly GCA_903798355.1). Lineage (NCBI taxonomy): Eukaryota > Viridiplantae > Streptophyta > Magnoliopsida > Lamiales > Oleaceae > Fraxinus > Fraxinus baroniana. The sequence goes on along the minus strand of CAIGRO010040039.1, from coordinate 342 downwards.
AATAAAGCAGCAATCAACATCTCTTTGAATCCAATACAACACGATCAAACTAAACATGTAGAGGTAGACAAACATTTTATCAAAGAAAAAGTTGAAGGAGTGATTTGTATGACATATGTCCCTACAAATGAACAAACTGTAACGACCCGGGTCCTACTTAGCGGGCTGTCCCAGTCGTTAGATTGACGACGTACTGTCCCCACTGTACCAACATGGGTTTTTTTCAACATACTTTGTCCTCACTCGCACGTTTCCCGAAAAAACTTCTCAGGGGGTCATCCATCATGGAATTGCTCCAAGTCAAACACATTTAACTATGGAATTTCCAACGATGGACTTCCG
>CAIGRO010040033.1:0-14160 GCA_903798355.1 Fraxinus baroniana | reverse complement strand
TTATAAAAAATGGTGGGGACTGCCTAATTCATCTGGAATATCAAGCAAGCAAGCACACACACACGCACGCACATACACGTGTGTGTGTGTGTGTGTGTGTGTGTGTTATTCAATTTTTGTATAGAAAACAAACCATAGACTTTACTTCTTTCTCTTCTTTTCAGATTCAAATTTGTGCTGCATGAAAGATTCTCTCCACCCCTTCAAGTCAAAGAAAAAAGAAAAAAACAACAAAAAAATTGGAAATTTAAATAAAGAAAATGGGAAATGGTAGAAAGGAATGGGGGAACAGCTCATGGCATATATTCCCCCCCACATAACCCCACTTATGTTTCCTGATATGGAGTGAGAACACAGGATACCCCCTCACAACTCCACAGTTATAAAGAGAATAACATCTGCCACATATTTGAGCCAAAAATAAAAATAAAAACCTCAAAGTAAGTAAACACCCTTTCTTATGCTTCAATCTTCTCATAAAAAACAAGAAATGACTCTTCAGAACGTTCGTATTAAAGAGATGAGCTTGGTGTTATCCAGTGATGCGAAACCAAGACTGAAATGGACTCGAGAACTGCACGAAAGATTTGCTGATGCAGTTAATCAGCTTGGAGGTGCAAATAGTTGAGTATAGAAGTTTCTGATTCAGGTAAATTTATCTGTGTAAACTTACTCTGTATTCTGATACTAGTTGTGAGTCTTCAATGCAGAGGCTACACCGAAATCCATAATGAGGGTGATGGGCGTTAACGGACTAACTTTGTACCACCTCAAGAGCCATTTACAGGTAATGTTTCTTGTTTATATACGACAATATTCTAGTTTCTCGCACGTCATGTTTAGAGGGATTTTTGATGGGGAAAATGTACTTTGCTGCAGAAATATAGGATGGGAAAGAATAAACAATCACAATCCTATTATGAGGATGATGAACAAGAAAGTATGCACCATTAACTTAAATTACGATATCATGAAAAAGTATTAATGAAGGAAACTAACGAAAATGTCTTTCGATGCAGACTACAGAGATAATCGGAGTCCCATCACTAGCAAGAATTATGATGGAGAGCAGAATCAGACTAATGAGTAATAGCTTTTTTAAATAGTTTCCAGGAGTATTGGATAACTTAGAATGGATGAAGGAATTTTCACTTATTTAGGGTTGTGTTTTATTAAAAGTTTGCAGATAGCTCAGGCACTACAAGTGCAAATGGAGGTGCAGAGGAAACTTCATGAACAACTTGAGGTAAAACATGTATTAAATTCTACGAATACACAATCTTGATCGCCGGTGGAAAGGGCATATTCTGATTAAGCTGGATTTTCTTGTCTCTGCATATTCCAGGTGCAGAGACATTTGCAGCTGAGAATTGAGGCACAAGGAAAGTACTTACAATCTGTCTTGAAGAAAGCACAGGAAACACTTGCTGGATATGGTGCTTCCTCGACTGAAGTCGAACAAGCAAAAGCTCAACTTTCTCAATTAGTCGCAATGGTTGACACTGGGTGTCTAAGTCCTTCAGTGTCCGTTTTGACAGAGAGTGAAGGCTTACTTTTAAAAGATGCTAAGGATATACCAAGACATACCAGATGCTCACTCGAGAGTTCCTTGACATCATCTGAGAGCTCGGGCAAAGAGGAAGAAACTCGTCCAATGCTCGACTTTGATGACAATGAGAAGACTAAAGTTTCCGAAACCTGTACTAGGAAGAGGAATCACGTTGTGCTCTCACTGATGGAAATGCATCCTACAGAAAAGAGTGGATTAGAAGGTCGAGTTAGCGATACGAAAAGGAACAGAAGTAATATATATGATGACAATTCGATTGTTCAACCATCAGGTAAAAGATCAGAAGGGGACAGAAGTCATGAACAATTGATAAAGTTTGGATCATTGGAGACCTTCGATTTGAACAGTAAATGCCTGACAGAATTTGATTCAGGTCCAAAAGCGATAGACTTGAACTTCAATGCAGTCGAGCAATTTACTGAAAATCTTTAGTGTATAAAAACAGTATTTAATTGGCACAGACTGTACATTGTTTCAATTATGGACCACAATGAACTTTCTGAAGTATATCCACAACTAAAGATGCTATACATCATGTGCATAATCTTGAACTTTCTCATCCAGTTACTAACAGAAATCTGAAAGCCCAACACGTCTCTCTCGTAACCCACAACAGAGACATCTAAATTAGCCTGCACAAAGAATTATTACAACTGAATTTTAAAGGTTCAATTACAGTTGCTTCCAGAACATGATTTGGTAATCAGAGTTTGGAAGTATATCCTTACAAGTAGCTCAAGTGTTTCATCCAATAACTGGATGCATTCAAGTATCGTATCTGTAGATGTCAAGATCTGGTGCTCAAAACTTTGGTCAATAGGAAACCTGACTGTAGAGATTTAATGGAAACCCCAATGAAGACCTACTATAATTCAACGCCTACTTTATAAAAAATAAATAATTTAGATTTCTTTTGTTTTGATGTCATTAGATTTATTAGAAGCATTAATTTATTACATGTTGTACTGAGTTGGATCTTGTTGACCTCAAAAAATGGTTATGACGTGGCCAACAGAAAAGGTCTTCAAGTCAACTCTTCCCTGTACACGTAGCACGGCGTCAGTCACCCGTGGTCTCTCCCGGAGGGGTTGGGAGCGGCCGCGAGCACTCCGACGGTCAAGTCAGTTTATGTTTAACCGGAAAATAGTTCACCGACGGTGGAACACTCACCGGGGAATGGTGTATAATGGTAAAGATGCTAATGTGTGGGGGAGATAAAATAATACAAAGTTTGCACTATAGTTGGAGTAGAAAAATGGGATTCCCCGCCCCCCCCCCTTCAAGCACAAGTAGGGTGTATTTATACCGAGAATGGGAAGAGGAGAGTCGTTGGATGCGGAGACACGTGTTATCAGATCCTCAGGGCTCGTCTTATCCAAGGTGTCAATCTGTCTTTCTATAAGTTGGCTGGTATTGAATGTTTCTGACAAAAGTAGTTGAATTGACCGTTTGGGTCCTGCCACATGTCCCATCAGTCAGGGATTTGACTTTGGGAAGATCTTTGTATAAGAGACCTTCGTTGGGGCGAGGCAGGAACGGAGTCGTAGAAGCATAGTACGGGCCTTTGCATCCGTGGTGTATTGCAGATGAGTTCGGTTCCTTTGCTAGCACTTGGCCAGTTCGTCCCCGGTATAATCGCTCCGACTTATGCAGTCAGCTCGTCCCAAGTGTAATCGCCTCGGCTGCCACGTGGAGCGGTGCAAACCACCCCTGCTGACACGCGGTAGGTGAGGTGGTTGGCCTGACTCAGGCTCGTAACAATAGTTCCGCAAGTCCGTGTATGGATATTCGTATAAGAGGAAATTACACCAAACTAGATTTTTAAAGTTTCAATTTCAAAAATCAGATTAAATGTTTCACTTTTCAAAAATCAGATATTTTATTTTAAATATTAGATATTAATTGTACAATTTTCATCCTAAACCCTAATCAATTTCATTTTAATTTTCCTCCTCCTTCTCTCTCTCTTTTCCACTCTCCTCCCTCTCCGCCAGCAGCCCAGCCTTCCACGAGACAGTGCGCCTTGTCCGACGGCGTTGTGCACAAGCGCATAATTTTTTGTTACGATTTTAATGTATCTAATCATACAAGACGTCTCCCAGAAGCTATTGACAAAGCTCCGTCTTTTGAGGCTTCGAGCCAATCTCCAGCTAAGTGCCACTTTGATCGTGGTGCCTAGCTCCTCTCCTAGGCCAGATCTTCCAAAGACCGTTCTAGGTCTTCCTCCCTAGCCAAAGAAGCCAAATCCGAAGTCGAGAAAACCATCCATCTCGATCCAAAGGACTTTGCGGCTCACATTCTCAAGGCTCTGGCTCTGGAGCTCCAAGTGTTCAAAACTTCGACTATCGACTCGCTTGATGTTGCGCTCTCTCCACTGGCCGTCATGTCTCTGAGCGATTTGGAGAGAAGGGACGCTTTGTATAAAACAGCCGAGTTGAGACTTTCCATGAGTCGACGCGAACGGGTTGACTTGGTGGTTGAGGACCTAGTTGAATCAGTGAGGCTTAAAAATGATAATTCCAAGGCATTTGGTTTACTGGCAGTGTGTTACGAAAAGAAAGAGCTGAAAGAATAGGCCAAAAAGCGAAAAATGATGCATTGAGATGGTGATTGCAGTGAGTTGTTGGTGTCGGTGGTGGGCGATTCGTGCTGAACGGTGATTTATGTGTGGTAGAACGGTTAAAAGTGGTGCGACGGCGATGGTGAAGTAGTGGTGTTATTTGGTGGTGTTGTTAGTTTGTTAGAGATGGTAGTGGTGCTGGCAATTGTCGTGAGGAGGAGGAGGTGGCGGTTCTACTTACGACGGTGAAATGTCTAGACGGTGTTGGTGTTGCTAGTAGATGTTGGTAGGGATGGGTCTTTTGAGGTTGGATGGCGTGACTATGAGGTGGTGTTTTTATGCGATGTGTTGATTTGTTCGGTATTGCCGTCGAGAGGTGGTGGTGGTGGTTCTGGCAGCGACGATGGTGGTGGTGGTGGTTCTGGAGGAAGTGATGAGGTGATGGTCACAAAGTTTTTAGTGGTAGTCACAGATTATTTGGTCCTTTGTGACTATTAAATTGGTTGATCTGTGATCGATAAACAATATGTCACCAATAAAAAATATTAACTGTGACAAAAAATAATATGCGACCGAAAAAATTGTTAATTTGTGATCGATAATTTGACAATTTGTGACTGTCTACTAAGTTGTTACTTATAATATTTGTGATTTGTGACCGATGAATAAGTTGTAACGTATAAATTTTTTATTTGTGACCGATGAACAAATTGTAACTTATAAAATTTCTGAATTGTGATTTAAAATAATTTGTGAATTATAATATTCGTAATTTGTGACCGATGAACAAATTGTGACATAAAATTTTTGAATTGTGACCGTAAAATAATTTGTGACGTTTCAATTTTTTATTTGTGATCGATGAACAAATTGTGACCTATAAAATTTTTGCATTGTGACATAAAATTTGTAATTCACAAATTACATGAATTGTGACCTTAATTTTAATTAATAAAATATATGTCTAATTAATTAATTTATAAATAAAATTTTAAAAAATATGAGATTTGAAATTTTAAACCTTAAAAAATCTGAAATTTTAAATTTTAAATATTATCTCTTAAATTTGAAATATGTCAACCCAAACCTCTTACTTTTGAAATTTTCCCTTCATATAATACAAGGACCTTTAAAGTAGCTATTGGGACGCATGGGGAGGAGGGGTCGAAGCTGGGCGAGTGGAGTGACGGTGACTTCATAAAATAGTGTATAAAGCGAGGTTGTGGTGTACCGAAGCGTTAGGAGTTGGCAACTTTGTGGGGGAGTTGTCACAACATCAAATTCTGCTCTGGCCGAAGTGTTAGGGATTGACAACTCTTGTGAAGAGCTGTTACAACACCAAGCGATTGCGGTCGAAGCGATAGGGGTTGACAAATCTTGTGAAGGGCTGTTGCGACGTGAAGCTGTTGCGGTTGAAGAGATAAGAGTTGCCAACTCTGTGGGGGAGTTGTTGTAGCATCAAATTCTGCTAGGCCGAAGTGATAGGGGTTGACAACTCTTGTGAAGAGCTATTGCGGCCGAAGCGATAGGAGTTGGCAACTTTGTGGGGAGTTGTTGCAGCATCAAATTCTGCCATGGCCAAAGTGATAGGGGTTGACAACTCTTATGGAGAGATGTTGCAATGCGAAGCTGTTGCAACCGAAGCGATAGGAGTTGACAACTCTGTGGGGAGTTGTTGCAGCATCAAATTCTGCTCTGGCCGAAGTGATTAGGTTGACAACTCTTGTGGAGAGCTGTTGCAATGCGAAGCTATTGCGGCCAAAGCGATAGGAGTTGGCAACTCTGTAGGGAGTTGTTACAGCATCAAATTCTAATCTGGCTGGAGTGCTATGGGTTGACAACTCTTATGGAGAGCTGTTGCAACACTATGTTCTTGAGCGAGGCAATAGTTCTGAAGAGAGAGTCCTTGGTTTTGTGCCAATGATTTGAAAGCTTTTGCATCTTCCCAGTACACGTATAGGGGACGCTTGCTTCTTCCAAGACACGCCTCGTTTGCCATAAATGGTAATAATGGCAACGGCTCCCCATTTCTCGGGGCGATGCGTCTAGGTCATGCGGTGAAGTTCACCGCTTCATCAAGGCCGTTCATCTTGGTGACTTTTGAATTTAACGGTGATCTTGAGGCCTTAGGTTTGGACAGCCCAGATGTGATTGGATTTGATCCGACAGCTGGGGTGAACCTTAGTATGTCTATAAATGGCCCATTTCTCCCATTTTGAAACTTTTACTTTCGTGAAAATTTCCAAAATATTCAACTCTTGCATTCCGGCGACTTTCTTGTAAACTTCGGCCAACGAAGCTTCTCTGTGTTGAACTAGGTAATAACCATAATTTCTTGCTTGACAGTGTATAGGGTCCCCCATAACATCCAATTTATCCTACCTAAACCTCACGAGAGGGCCTGCTATACTAGGCCGGGGTGTGTGGCGGTGAGCGATCATCTACTCCAGGTTGGACTGAGACTACCCTTTCACCCCTTCTTCTGTTTAGTGCTTAGGTCTTATGGATTGGCCCTGACCCAATTCAACCCGTACTCATGGTCCCATGTGGTAGGGACCTAGATGTTGTGGCGTCGGGCCAGCATCGTAGTGGACATGCCTTTCAGCGTGTTCCACTCCATCTTCTTTCCAGAAATCATTGTTGTGGGGAAAAAGAGCCGAGGCTGGTACTACCTGGCTCATTGGGGGTCTCATTCCCTAATTCTGCACGGGGCATCTTCATCCATAAAAGGCTGGAAGAGCTCTTGGTTCTGGGCTTCGGATTGGTGGGATACTTTGGAGAACGATCCCATGGCGCCCCTGACTGTTCCCACCATCTACTCCACTTACAGTAAGTAGCTATCCGGATCTGATTTTACTTAGCCAATTTTGCTCATGTCTTAATATTTTTGTTCCTTGTAGGTTCCCTTCCAAAGTGTGAGATATTCGAAGAGGAGTGGGGTAATCAAGTAGTTATATCAGACTTCTCTGTCGGAGAGGAGCTATAATGAGATCATCGACAAAAACCGTCACTTTGTTCTACAAGGACTAATGATGAATCAAGGTAGAATTATCCCTTCAGTTCTTCTTCGCTGTTTTTCCCTGTTGTGAATGCTTATTTTTCTCTCTGTACAGAGGACTTTGAAAATAAAAGGCCACGAAAGCCCGACCTTGCTACTATTCGTCGAAGTGTGGCAGAGGCCAGAACACTGAAAACTAGCTCGGCTGCTTATAAGAAGCAATCGGAGCGCCTACTTGCTCTTAGCAGGGCTGGCCAATAGCCCGCTGAGGAAAACGTGGCAGAGGAAGGAGCCTCCCTCGTGCCGAGGAGAAAAAAACGGGTTGGTATGTCCGGCACCTCCGCTTCTGACCAAACCATCATAGTCTCTTCTCTACCTGCCGACGACGGAGTCACTATGTCAGCTCCATCTGTTTCCCAAGCCATAGTACCAATAACTATCTATTTTGCTGGGGAGCCAACAAGGAAAAGGCAAAAGAGGCCTGCTAATGCTCCGGCCCGAAGCAAGGTTACTAATTTCTTGGGGAGTAAAGAAGAGAATCTCCCCGAGGCAGTTTTGGAGATACTTCCCCTAGAGATCGCCATTGCTGCTTAGATCCACAGCATATTCTAGACCGAAGACTAGGCTAATACGCCGCTTCATGCCAGATCGAGGACTTGTTAGCTACCAACAATGCATGTGCAGCCCGGGCGCTTAGTATGGGTACCGCGACGAGGGATCTGGTCTGAGGCCTCTGCAAGAGAGCTGATGAACTGGAGGAGAAATTGAAGGCTTCAGAGACTTGGGAGGTAGAAGTGGCTAAGGCCAAAAAGAAGGTGGAGGAAAAGTGGGCAGCGACCGCCTCAAAGTTGGACTTGGCAGAGATGCAAGTCAACCAATTGAAGAACGAGCTTCATGAGTCCATTTGTCAAGTGACAGCTCTGACTAAGAGGGTTGACCACGCCAACGAGCACTAACGACTAGCCTCGGAGCCACTGGCAGAGGCCTACAGGGAGAAGGGCGAGTTGAAAAAACTTACTGAGGCCCAAGTTGAAGAGATTGACTCCCTTAAGGTCGAAGTGAAGACATTCGGCGAGGTAGCAGTCCAGAACTTTAAGGATAATTTCCATACAACGCCGGAGTACGATGATTTCACAAATTATCGGGCTACCTGGGCTCCGAAGAAGGTGATGTCCCACCTCCGTAGAAGGTATCCCGAGCTAGATATCGAGTTCTTGGAAGAAGAGTTGTGGCCCTACTGGAAAAAGGTCAGTGGGCAAGGAAAGGGACGAAGAAGAAGAGGAAGTGGTGGCCTCTTAGGAAAAGGTCGTGGTTCACGAAGATTAGCTGCCTTGTAATTTTCATTCCTTCCATTTGTAATGGCTTCAGCCCCTTCTTGCAATTTTAATGAAGTTCACTTTCTTACAAGTATTGTCGCTTCAGTTCAGTTTATTTTATTGCACCAGTAATCGCTTCTTCCAATTTTACTTCGATTGAGTAGTAGTAGTAGACTGCAATCGCATCGACTCACCTTACCCTTTTAATAAAATGGGATAGGTAATATCGCATTGACATTGTTCAATCACTTGATAAAATGGGAGAAGTAATATCGCATCAGCCTTGTTCAATCATTTAATAAAATGGGACAAGTAATATTGTATCGGCATTGTTCAACCATTTAATAAAATGGGACAAGTAATATCGCATCGACATTTCTTTGGGGGTGAGTTTGTGCGCTTTTGCTTTGTCGGAGGCAGCATCCATACAGTCTCTGACTATACAGACTCTCTTTGGAGGTGACTCCTTGGGGGGAGCTTGCACCCTGACAAAGATGTTTGAAGTTTGTGCACTTGACTGCTTCATCAAAGATGACACCCGTACCCCTTTGACTACACAGACTCTCCTTGGAGGTGACTTCTTGGGAGGAGGCTGCACCTTGGCAAGGTTGTTTGAAGTTTGTGCACTTCACTGCTTCATCAAAGATAGCACCCGTACCGCCTCTGACTGCACAGACTCTCCTTGGAGGTGACTCATTGGGAGGAGCTTGCACCTCGGCAAGGTTGTTTGAAGTTTGTACACTTGACTGCTCCATCAAAGATGGCACCCGCACCGCCTCTGACTACACAGACTCTCCTTGGAGGTAATTCCTCGGGGGAAGCTTGCACCCCAGCAAGGTTGTTTGAAGTTTGTGCACTTAAATATTTCATCAAAGATGGTACCCACACCACCTCTGATTACACAGACTCTCCTTAGAGGTGACTCATTAAGGGGAGCTTGCACTCCAGCAAGGTTGTTTGAAGTTTGTGCACTTGACTGCTTCATCAAAGATGGCACCCGTACCGTTTCTGACTATACAGACTCTCCTTGGAGGTGACTCCTTAGGAGGAGCTTGCACCCCGACAAGGTTGTTTGAAGTTTGTCCACTTGACTGCTTCATCAAAGATGGCACCCGCACCNCAAGGTTGTTTGAAGTTTGTGCACTTGACTGCTTCATCAAAGATGGCACCCGTACCGTTTCTGACTATACAGACTCTCCTTGGAGGTGACTCCTTAGGAGGAGCTTGCACCCCGACAAGGTTGTTTGAAGTTTGTCCACTTGACTGCTTCATCAAAGATGGCACCCGCACCACCTCTGACTACACAGACTCTCCTTAGAAGTGACTTCTTGGAGGGAGCTTGCACCTCGGCAATGTTGTTTTAAGTTTGTGCACTAGACGACTTCATCAAAGATGGCACCCACACCGACTCTAACTACATAGACTCTCATTGGAGGTGACTTCTTGGGGGGCACTTGCACCTCGGTAAGGTTGTTTTAAGTTCATTGGTGCAAGAAAGAAGTGAGGCAGAAAATATTTCATTCATTTAATTGCGAGGTTTACATGGTTACACGCTTCCTACTAGTAATACTTCCTTAGATGTTCAATATTCCATGGGTGAGGCATTGTCTTTCCTTCCAGGTCTTCTATGGTGTAAGTGTTGGGCCGAATTTCTCGAACTATCTTGTATGGCCCCTCCCAATTTGGCCCCAAAGTCCCTGTGCCAGGGTCCTTAGTTGAAGGAAAAACCTTGCGGAGCACCAAGTCACCGATGCGAAACATTCTCTTCTTCACTCTGGTGTTATAGAAACGCATCATCTTACAGTGGTAGGAAGTGAGTTTGACCTGAAAGTCATCTTTATTTTCTTCAAGCAAGCCTAGCTCAAGTCTTATCAGCTCATCATTTGTCACTTTGTTGAAGTGTATACAGTGAGGAGAAGGAATACCAACCTCTACAGGGCTCATGGCCTCGGCTCCATAAGTCATGGAAAATGGAGTTTCCCCAGTGGCTGTTTTGCAAGTAGTTCTGATGGCCTAGAGGACCCGGGAGAGTTAATCTACCCAAGTTCCTTTAGAGGCGTCTAGCTTTCTTTTCAGGGTGAGCTTTATGGTTTTATTGACTGCTTTGACTTGGCCATTTGCCTGGGGATGATGAGGCAAAGAGAAATGCTTTCTAATTCCTAGCTCATCACATAAGTCTCGGATCTTATTGTTGTCGAACTGTTTACCATTATCTGAAACCAGGGAGTGGGGTATGCTGAATCGACATATGATGTTCTTCCAAAGGAACTTGAAAGTGTTTTCTTCAGTAATTTTGGACAGAGGCTCTACGTCTACCCACTTTGTGAAGTAATCAATTGCAACTATGGTGAAGCCTACGTTTGCTCTTCCCTTGGGCAGGGGGCCAATGAAATCCATGCCCCATTTGGTGAATGGCCAGGGGCTGGTTACAATGGTAAGCTCTTGAGAGGGTAGCCTTTGCACATTGGAAAAGCGTTGATACTTGTCACTTTCGCACAAATTTAATGGCATCTCTTTTCAAGGTTGGCCAATAATATCCCATCCAGAGTATTTTGTGTGCCAGGGACTGCCAGGGATGGTCCCCCAGAGTGATTTTCACAAATACCCTCATGAACTTTTCTTAGGATATAGTTCACCTCTTTTCCTCCTATGTACCTAAGGAGGGAAGAGGAGAAACCCCGTTTGTATAGAATATCATCATGTAGGATGAAGTGAGCAGCTCTCATTCGAAGCCTTCGTGCTTCGGTTTCATCTTTCGACAAAGTTTGCTCTCTCAAGTAGGCCAAGATGAGCAGTATCTAAGGTAGTGTACTTTCAATCCATATTAGCTCTTCACCCTTCTTGATAGAGAGCTTAGCTATGTGCTCAATTGGTACCGCCTTGAGCAGTTCTGAATCTTTGCTGCTGGCTAATTTTGACAGTGCATCCATATGGGAATTCTCCTGGCACGACACTGGAATCAGTTTGAACTTTTCAAAGTTGCGCAGGGAGTCCATTACCAGCTTTATAAAGTTTCCATTTACTTGATTCACCACCAGCTGTGAGTCGCTACTGATGATCACTCTCTTCACCTGCAGTTCTTTTGCTAATCGAAGTCCCGCTAGAAGGGCTTCATACTCAATAACATTATTGGAGGTCTTGAACCCAAGCCTAACAACGCAGTTTAACTTATACCCCTCTGAGCTTTCCAGTACAACACCAGCTCTAGAGCCTGTTTCTCCGAATGAGGCATCAATAAAGAGATTCTAGGTAAGGGGTTCTGCCGGCTCTATGTTCACTTCGATTTTCGGGGCCTTAACAAATTTCGCAACAAAATCAGCCAAGGCTTGGCCCTTGATTGCGTTCCTGGGAGCGTAAGTTATATCAAATTCACTGAGTTCAATAGCCCATAGGCGTCTGGCTTCTGTAGAACTTGCCTCAATGGAAAGTTCGTTAAAATGTGAATGTTGTGGGCCTGGAAATACGGTCTTAATTTTCGAGAGGCAGTGATCAATGTGAGAGCCAATTTCTCCATGTCTGGGTATCGCGCTTCTGCGGGTAGTAAAGCTTTACTTACATAGTATACTGGTAGTTGGTGCATCTCTTCTTCTTGCTCAAGCACTGAACTGGTTGAATCCTCAACCACTACCAAATGTAGAAGTAAGGGTTCCTCTTCTTTGGGTTTGCTGAGGAGAGGTGTTCGCCCCAAGTAGTTTTTCAACTCTTGGAACGCCTCTTCACATTCTGGGGTCCATTGAAATTTCTTACTTCCCTTGAGGATTTTGAAGAAAGGTATGCACTTTTTTAGTGGCCCTTGAGATAAAGCGGTTGAGTGTGGCTACCCTGCCAGTGAGCCGTTGCACCTCTTTAGGCTTCTGTGGCGATTTCATCTCGATCAGAGCCTTAATCTTCTCTGGATTGGCCTCAATTCCCCTCCGACTTAAAATATAACCCAAGAATTTACCTGAGGCTACACTGAATGCACATTTAAGAGGGTTTGGGCTCATACGGTATCTTCTTAGCATTTGGAAGGTTTCGTCCAAGTACTTGATATGCTCTTTAGCTCGGAGGCTTTTAACTAGCATGTCATCAACATAAACTTCCATTGATTTGGCGAGCTGATCAGCGAACATTTTGTTGACTAACCTTTGATAGGTGGCCCCAGCGTTTTTCTGGCCAAAAGAAATTACCTTATAATAGTAAAACCCACTATCAGTGATGAAGGAAATGCTCTCTTCGTCGTCTGGGAACATGGGGATTTGATTGTAGTCGGAATAGGCATCCATGAAGCTTAGCAGTTCGTGCCTAGCGGTTGAATCCACTAGTTGGTCGATTCCTGGAAATGGAAAGCTATCCTTTGGACATGCCTGATTTAGGTTGGAGAAGTCAATACAGACCCTTTATTTACCATTGTGCTTTTTCACAAGAACGGGATTTGAAATCCATTTCGGATAGTTGGCTTCACGGATGAAGTCATTATTGACGAGCTTTTTTACTTCCTCTTTCAAGGCCTCATACCTTTCGTCATTCAAAGCTCTTCTTTTCTGCCTATGTGGGGTGCAATTTGGATAAATTTGCAAATGGTGGCAGCAAATTATGGGGTCTATCACAACCATGTCTTCGTTTTTCCACGTGAAGACGTCTGCATTTCTCTGTATGAATTTTTTCTATTCTTCCTTAGCCTCTCCTCCTAATTCTTTGTCGACTTGCAAAACCTTAGACGCATCCCATAGGTCTACGGGGAATGTTTCTAGTTCCTTTATCTAGGCGGTCTGGGATTCGGATTCGATTATTCTGGGATCCAATTCTTCCAAGGAAATTTCATGCATGGCCTCTGCCATGACAGTGTCTGCCGTCAGAGGTGGCCCTTCTTCAGGGGCCTCTGACATTTTAGCGTCCAATACCATGTTGACTTGCGGTTCTACTTTCCTTAGAGAATTGAGGTAGCATTCCCTAGACCCCATCTGATCACCCCGGATAGTGGAGATTCATCTTTCCGTTGGGAATTTCATGCAGAGATGGTAGATAGAAGTGACAGCCCATAATTCTTTCAGGGCTGGTCTTCCCAAAACTCCGTGATAGACAGACCGTCGATCAACAACTAAAAATTCCATGAAGTGGTGTGCTACTGGGGCAGAGCCCCCATTTCAACAGCCAAAGTAATTTTACCTCTAGAGATGATATTGTCCCCGGTGAATCCATAGAGGGGTAAAGTCATTGGCGTTAGCGCATGATCTACTGCCATCTTATCAAAAGTAGAGCCGAACAGGATGTTGACTGAATTACTATTATCAACTAGCATTCGTTTCAGCCCATTGCAGGCTTCCACGACTCTTACTATCAAGGCGTCGCATGTGAGAAGTGCACACCTACCGAATCTTCCTAGGTAAATGTAATAGGCTCCGTAGTTCTGTCCCCTGAAGATTGACTTACTATATAACTTGCCATAGGCGGACTTCTCACCTCTTTAGTATAGTTCCTCTGAGCATTTTTTGATTCACCTCCTACTTGAGGTCCTCCGATTATAGTATCAATTTCACGAATGGGCTGTTGTTCATTGGAAGCAGCTGAATCTCTTCTAGGACGTTGCCCATTCTGGGGCCTTTCCCTATTATCGCTTCTATCATTGCGTGGCGAATGTCGCCTCATCTCATCTCTTATTGGGAAGTTCCCTTGCGTATTACCTTGATAATGATTATCCCTTACATTATGAGGACTACTTGAGGGTCGGTTCGCA
>CAIGRO010040024.1:0-13470 GCA_903798355.1 Fraxinus baroniana | reverse complement strand
AATGTTAAAAAATTTAATTATGGTACGGAACCGAATGGAACCGAACCGAACCCGAACGGTTCCATAATTATATTTGGACCCGACGGGTCCATTTATTAAATACCCGAAAATTCTGGAACCGACCCACGGACACCCCTACTGAGTAGTAGTGTTGACTGTTGAGCATCTAGAAATTGATATGTTCCGATTCCTGTGGACTTATTACGTTTGCAAAGAAGGTCTATCGTCAAATCATGAAGCTAGTAATTTCACACTCAAAACCCCAACCAACATTCACGAGAGATATAGGGATAATAAAAAATAAAAGTGCAATAAATGCACTTAGAGGACAACCATAAATAGAAGAAACAAAGCTGAGCTTCCCGAATTGTGGCTCAATCGGGGATGGATGGATCTTCTAATTCACATTAAGCATCCTCTAAAATTACAAGCAATGAAAAGTTGTAAGGGAAGATCAATGAGCAAAGGAAAGTTGTGCTCGCTAATGATAATAAGGAAATTTCCCTTACTTCATCATCATGAAGATTGGTGATTGGAACATTAGGGTTTGAAGCTTCTCTTTAAACAAAATGGGATTTGTAGCTTCGTAAAGCAAAATGACATTGATATAATGGGTGTTTTGGAAACAAAGCTAAGGCAACCTAAGTTAGACTGGGTGATGTGGAATAAATTTGGAGGTTTTCGGAAATCAACATCTTCTCTTCCCATCAAGCTGGCCGGATACTCATTTTGTAGAACCCAATGAATGTCCAAGTGGAGGTGTTGGAGACTACATCACAAAGTATTCATTGCTCCGCTACTTGTAAGGTTAGTTCACTTACATTTCTTGTTAGCTTTGTCTATGGCTTTCATACTATTGTGAATCGTAGGCCACTATGGAGTAACATCATGGAGTTTGGATCAAATGTTTCTTTGCTTTGATTGATCATGGGTGATTTTAACAATGTACTCAAATTCAATGAAAAATGAAATGGGGGCGGATGTTACCCCGTGTGAGGTGAAGGATTTTGCTAATGTTTGCCTCAATGGACTTACGGATGTGAGATCTATTGGAGTAAACTTGATAAGGCTATGGTGAATGATGTTCGGACACAAGCAGGGTTTAATAGTCTTGCTAATTGTCTACCATCGGGATGCCTATTCGACCACTCGCCGTGCATAGTATCACCCTTTGGGCTTGATAGTAGAAGATGAGGTCTTTTAAGTTCTTCAACTTGTGGACTAACCATGAAAGCTTCCAAGAGGTTGTACAAAATTCTTGGGAACTTGATGTTAGGGAAACGAAGCGATTCACTCTATGTAAATGCAAGGTCTTAAAGGGGAGCTCAAGAAGCTTAATGAGAAATACTTTGCCACATCTCCACTAGGTCCGAAGCAGCTATGTTGGCTTTGAAGGAGGCACAATTGGAATTTCATAATGATCCTCATAATGTTGAACTTCAAAGTAGAGTGGCATGTATGAGGAAAAAGGCTATGGACTTCAGTGAAGTATAGAGGAGTTTTTACTACCAACAAGCTAAATGTGAGTACCTTAAGAATAGTGACAAGTGCACTAAATTATTTCATTCGATGGTTAGAGGAATGCCAAAAAGAATTTCATTGCGACCGTGTGTAAAAGGGGTGGTTCATATACTTCTTCATTGGAAGAAGTGGCCGATGAATTTGTGCATTTTTATAGTAACTTACTTGGAAAAACAGATTGGGGGAGCCTATTGACATTGGTATCTTGAAGGGTGGTTCCATGTTATCGAAAGAGCATGCATTGACACTAATTCGGGAGATTTCGGAACAAGAGATCAGAGACGCACTATTTTTTATAGGAGATGATAAATCAAGGGGTTCAGATGGGTACTCCTCTTGCTTCATCAAGAACTCTTGGGGTATTATTGGGAGATATTTCATGGAAGTGGTCAAAAAATTCTTCACATCTAGCTCTCTTCTCAAGCGAACGAATCATACGATCATCGTTTGGTTCCCAAGGCTAATCACGCTACATTTATTGTGATTATAGGCCGACATCATGTTGTAATGTGTTCTACAAAGTAATCTCTAAAACCCTTGCATCTTGATTGGGGCCTATTCTTGGGTCAATTGTGGATCAAGTTCAAGGTGCCTTTGTGAAAGGTAGAAGTATGTTGGAGAATATCCATCTCGCACAAGAGCTTTTAAGGCAATACAATCGAAAGAGGGTAGTTTCTAGATGCCTTTTCAAAATTGATCTTAAAAAGGCGTATGACTCGGTCAATTGGGAATTTCTCAAGAGTGTGCTCCATGGTATTGGCTTCCCTACGAATTCATAGGTCGGGTGATGGAATGTATTTCTACTCCTTCACATTCTATTGCGCTCAAAGGTAGCCTCTATGGATTCTATAAAGGGAAAAGGGGTCTTCATCAAGGTAGCCCTCTCTCGCCATTTTTGTTTGTTATTTGCCTTGTGTATTTTTCAAGAATGTTGAAAGAAGCTATGGAGAATAGTGAGTTCAATCATTACCCCCAAACGTGGCCCTTTAAAGATTACACACTTGGCATTTGCAGATGATTTAATGCTCCTTGCTAGAGGAGATCCAATTTCGGTTGGTTATGATGGATTGCTTGTCTAAGTTTGGAAACTTTCGGAATTAAGGATGAATGTTAGCAAGTCTAGCTTGTATACCAGGGAGTTCATGGGAAAGAGTTGGAGGATGTTTTTGCATTAACAAATATTCCAAAGGGTGCAATGCCATTTTGCTATTTGGATATCCCACTTGTGGCGGAGAAATTGAAAGTTAGCTCCAATGCTTTCTTCATTTATAAGATTTCATCCTATATTGGTGCATGGTCAAGAGCTTCATTGTTATATACGGGGAGAGCAGAGCTTGTGAGAGCTATTCTTCAAGGTGTAGAATGTTTTTGATTATCTATATTTCCTATACGAGCTACGGTTGACTCCAAAGTCATTAGTCTCTGCCGAAATTTCCTATGGGGATCAAAAAAACCATTGGAGGCTTGGAACAATATTTGCTTATCAAAGCATGAAGGAGGGCTTGGTATTAGAGATATTAAAAGCTAGGATTTTGCGCTACTCTCAAAAACACTTTGGAACATTCATGTAAAAAGGATACCCTTTGGATTCAATGGATCAATCAAGTGCACGTTCATGGGACGAACATTTAGGAATGCATGGTGAAAAAAGATTACTCTCCCTACTTAAAAAAGTGCTTGAAATTAGGGATAACATAATAGGACCCGAACGTGCATTCAGGCTGGAATAGACAGGTTGTCCAAGCAAATAATGGCGGACAGATTCAGCATCAAGGCACCTTATGAATTTTTCAGGCCTAAGGGTTCCAAGGCAATTTTGGCACCCACTATTTGGAACGCCTCCATCACCCCAAAGCATGCTTTCATTCTTTGGCTAAGAGTAGGGCTGGACAAAACTCCCAAACCGAACTGAACCAAACGATTATTCATAAGTTAAATATTCGAACATGTATTTGAATTGAGAACCGATGGGTTTGGTTCGATTCTCGGATCTAGACCAAGAACCGAAAAATCGAATAAGAACTTAATCTAAATATTTTTATTTTTTTTATATTGAATTAATTAAATTATTTTAATTTTTTCTAAACAAATTAGCAAATTAACTAATTTAGTTTCCAACTCCCAAGCCAAGTTCATGTCTAACTAGTCCAGCTCAACCTAATTTTTAAATTCAATTTTTGTTTTAGTTTTTTGGCATTAATTTCATTGTTATCTCAAGATTTAGGTCTTTTTAAGTTTTTATCATTCATTTTCCCATTTCAGACTTTCATTCGGTAAGCACAAATCCACTAACTCCAAATCATTTGATAAATTGAAAACCTATTGTTCGCTAAAATAATATACACCGCAAGTACACGGGTCGCGTTCAAGTAATAAAGTGGACTTTTTGAGTCCGGGTTGTCGATCCTTCGAGGAATGTATATTTTCGATTACACATCTCTAATCAATTTTACTTCTAACAACAAACGGAACAAACACACAGTAAAGACAGAGATTTGAAATAATTAAAATCGACAAAATATAAAAACATAACACACTTGAGATTTTCGGAGGAAAAACGTGGTTGTGATTCATGGTTTCGTTTAACCGTCACCTAATTAATTTCTCCAAAAGCTAATTAATAAATTACTTATTTACGATATTAGATCCGATTTTTCAAATTTAGTTAATTACTTCTCTCGAGCGAAATTAACCATAATCGGTTGGTTAACCTACTATATCTCTATGTCGATTAAAACCAAACAACCGCATTAAATATTTGTGAAAATAGCTCAATGGGTCACCTAGGACCAATGGTATATCTCTATCCACTAAACAAACATAGAGTTTCTAATATTTGGTCTAAAATGCACAATCATCTCTTGAACGATGTACAAATCACTAAACACAATCATTCATTGGTCATATAAATGAAAATGCAATAATAACAAAGTAGAAACACATGAAAATAAATAACATAATATTAAAGAGCAAATATTCAAATTAATTAAAAGTTATGTAAAACTAATACCACAAATCTCAACACAATCAATTAGCCCATGTTATATAAATAATTAAAAGGAGAATATTTCATACAATGCATTACAAATGTGGAAAAATAATTGAGAGAATACAAAGTTAAAGAAAAAATTCATTCCTTTTTGAAGCTTGACTTTGACATATCAAATATTTCTCCAAATCCTTAGATTTAATCTCCTTGTGCTCTTAGATTTGCTCTCAAAATATCAAGAAAAAAGGAAAATTCCCTTGAAGTGTTCTCATCTCCCTTGCTTGCCCTAGAATTAAAGAGAAAAATGGTATTTAAAGCTCCAAAATCGGCTCCAGTGAAATTGCAGAAGAAATCCCAAATTTTTCGCCAAACGAGCAAAATTTGTCCAGTCGAAAACTGGTGCGCGCGCACGGGCATTCTTGCCGCGAGCGCATAGTGCAACCCTTTTGGTCTCGGTCTATTAAAAACTCATTCTCGCGCAGACACCAAATTAAGTCGCGCGCGCACAGGCCTTTTTTCTTCTTTTTCTTTCTTTTGTCCACCTTAGTCCACCAAATAATTGAACACCATGTCCCTCAACTTTGATCATGTACAATCTGGTCCTCAAATTTTGATCTTCATATCTATTATGTCCTTCATATATTGCATCCAAGATCCTTCAACTTCTTGACTTATTGACTTTGATCCCCAATTTCACAATTTGTGCACACTTTTAGTCATTTTTTCCTCATTTTGCTTTGTTCTCTTTCCTTGGGCGATTTTTGGCCTCCAAAAGCAAATGTTACATAATTGTGAGTAGAAATTCACTCATTTTAATCAATAATTAGCTTGTTTAGGTATCAAATAAGTGTGTAAAAACACATGTATCACCTACATCTACATGCCCAAATCGAAGCCACCGACTGTCGAGTCCGACTTCTCATCGAAACTACGAATAAATATGTCATTAGTTGAATAAATATGTCATTAGTTGTATTTATGCAATGTTGTTGTAAATATTAAAAAAATTAATTATGGTACGGAATCAAAACGAACCCGAACGGTTCTATAATTATATTTGGATCTGACGGTTCCATTTATTAAATACCTGAAAATTTTGGTTCGATTTGATTCTCTTCAGAACCAAACCGAACCAGATCATGTCCAACCCTAGCTAGGAGTTCAGTCCAGATTACTAACTAAAGACAAGCTACAACACATGGAATTGGACACGAATTGCATATTTTGCGGAGAGACGGAAGAAACATCACAACATTTATTTATTTTCCAGTCCGTTCAACAACTCAGTTTGGGGGCAGATTTGAGGTTGGCGGGCCATCTCCCGTAATATGTCTACTTTGTCAAGCTCACTGAAATGGATAAAAAAGGAAGCCCGGGGTACGACTTGGCAAAGTAAAGTCAAGAGAATTGCTCTTGCTACTACCGTTTATCTCATATGGATGGTTCGGAATAGGAGGATTTTCGAAAATCTAAGACCACAAGTTGATTTCATTGTAAGACAAATTAAAACGTGCATACACAAAGTTATGTTTTCTTTATATCCGCATGTTTTAATTCATTTTGAGTCTTTTGCATCGTGTCCTTATATTCGGTTGTAATTGTTTCATTTTGTTTGTCCGGGTTTGCTCAGTATACTTGTATCCATCATTTGAATTGAACTTTCTTTGTCGGGGTATGTCCGGTGTACTTGTATATGAGATTTGATCAATAAAATTTTACATTTACCGATAATAAATAAACATGTTCCTAGTCCGTGGCTCTCTCTGTATGTAAATTCAACAGAAAGGGCCAAAAGAATTACCCAAAAATAGGCAAAAAAAAAAGGAAAGAGAGAATAGAAAGATGAGATAAAAAGGATTGAGGTATAGGGAAGTAAATTTGAGGGCAGAATGTGTCATTGAATGGCCATTTTGTCAACCCTCTTCTTCTGACTTTTTGCATGCATTGATTGATATCACTACGTTTTGATCCAACCACTGATGATGTTTATTACAACATTTGATTACGACGTTGTTTTTAATTCTCTTAACGATTCTTTTTAATATTTTTTGTTCAATAGTTCTCAGAAAGGCTGTTATTTTGATTTCTCCTCCTTTTTCCTCTCAAGCATTTGCTTCCCTTGAGAATCTTGATTCTTCTTCCTTAATTCAGATTGGGACAAGAATTTGGGACAGCAATATGGGACAATGTTGTTCATGTCATATTCAAAGTTATCATGTCGAGAATCGTGAAGAGGAAAGACAGGTTAAACATGAAGAAGATATTACATTTAGAGGCCATGCTGGGGCACATGTTAGGCTGCAAGGATCATCTAAATTTGTATCAATGTATACTCAGCAAGGGAAAAAGGGGACTAACCAAGATGCCATGACTGTTTGGGAGGTATATTCATTTCTCTTTCGCCTCGTTTCCTGCAGATCATTTCTTAATTCTATAAAAAAAAAAATTCAATTAATTTGTGGGATAATTTTTCTCGATTTCGTATTCCTGTCCTTTATATCCCAGCATTGATCTGCGTGCGTACGTGTTCTCTATGAATGATACTGCTCATCTGTTTCGTGATACAATGTTTTCTTTCTATTCTTTGACACCAAAATATCAGATAAATTCTGCTATTGATGCATTTTGTCATTTATTAATAATATTAATGTTGTTTTGCTATGTGGCCTTTCAACTGAAATGTTCGTTGCCAATTGTAATTCATTGTATTCCTCTTAAATAGATATTTTTAGCATATGATTGTGGTTTTAAGACTTTCTTCTGGTATGACTGCCTGTTTCAGAACTTTTCGGGTGCGAAAGACACGTTCTTTTGTGCTGTGTTCGATGGACATGGTCCGTCTGGCCACAAGGTGGCACGATACATTCGCGATATTTTGCCAGCAAAAATTTCAATGTTAAATAACAAGTCAAATGCAAATGCTGAAGGGAAAATGGGCAGTGATCATCCATTTTTGTCGTCATGGAAAGATAAAATAATAAAATCTTTCGAGGAAATGGATGAAGAACTTGAGGGTGATGCATCTATTGAAAGCTACTGCAGTGGTACAACCTCAGTGTCTATACTTAGAAAGGTACAATTTGTAGTTAATTAAGCATTGATAATCCTACTACACAAGTAATTCTCTTTTTCCTGATTTCATTGCTAATGTTTCAGGGTGAACACCTTGTAATCTCGAACTTGGGGGATTCTCGTGCTGTTCTATGCACTCGGGACGACAAAGATCAACTTATTTCTGAACAACTCACAGTTGATCTGAAGCCAAATCTTCCAAGTTAGTGTCCCTTTTCCTTCGCTAATTTTCATTTTACTATTGATTTCTTTAGTCTAATTTTCTGCCATGTAAAATCAGGAGAAATGGAACGAATTAAAAGTTGTCAGGGCAGAGTTTTGGCAATGGATAAAGAACCAAACGTGTACAGAATATGGATGCCCGATGAAGATTGCCCTGGTCTTGCCATGGCAAGAGCTTTCGGAGATTTTTGCTTAAAAGATTTCGGCCTCATTTCAACCCCTGAAGTAACTTATAAAAAGCTGACACAGAGAGATGAATTTGTCGTCTTAGCAACCGATGGGGTAAGAACTCATAGCACACACCATTCAGCAATGAAAATGTAATGGCATGATGTGAGAAATATTTATTTGTTGTTCAGTGCAATCAAACTAATGGAACATATGTTTTCTTTTCAGATATGGGATGTGTTATCGAACAATGAAGTAGTACGTATCGTGGCTTCAGTCAAGAAACGATCCCTAGCAGCTAAACTGTTGGTGGATCAAGCTGTTCGAGTCTGGAGATACAAGTATCCGTGTGCCAAGATTGATGATTGTGCTGTCGTATGCTTGTTCTTCAAACACCCGAGACCGTTGTTAACTAAATCCATATCAGAAGTGACTGAAATCAGCTTGAATCATACAGAACTCGGGGCAAATGCGAGAACTGATGACGGGCTCGATACAGTTTTGAATTGTAAGGTTGAAGAAAGCCCGGAAAATGCTCCGAATGGTGGTGTTCAGTTGGATTCTGCAACACACCGGCCTCGAAAAAGAAGAACAGTAAAGAAAGTTGATCAGGTTGGAGACTGATGAGGGTTCGAGTGAATTGTTCAAAGCCCGTAAGCATTTGAAAAAAACGCGATGAAAATAGTTTTAGTCTTAGTGATGACCAGTGAGAATAAGAAACTGTCTTGAAAAAATGTTTCATACAAAATTTGCGTCTTGATGATGAATGTAAAAAGGTAAAAAAAAAAAAAAAAATCCTTCAAAATAGAAAGAAACATATGTTGGATATCATGGAATATGCACAATCCATGGAGTGCAGCAATTTTATGTCTCCGAAAAATTAAAATTTTCATTTTTCTCTTTGAATGTTTGAATTCTTGATATGCTTAATTAGGCACTAATCGACATGATTAAGAAAGAAAAAGAATTATAATCATGTGAGTCGTCTGTACAATATTGTCTAGTACTGTGATCAACCATGTCGGTCTTTTATTGTGCCCGCGACAAACTGTGCCTGATAGTCCATATAAACAATGTTTTCATAGTTTGGCATAATTCTCATTGTTGATAGCAGATTCTGCTGAGCTTTCTTCAATGGCTATGAGATTCTCAATGATCAGATCCATGCAGCCCATTATGAATGCATAATCATAACAGCGGCCCAATAAATCCATAGCCCATTTCCATGTTTAAGTTGCCCAATTAGAAAAGTCTGTACAAAGAGGTGAGAGATTCTTGAAAAATCTGAAAAAAGAGCAGAGATTTCATTGATTGGAAGGACCAAACAAATGGTACCAATTTTTCTGAACGTTTAAGAAAAGATACAAAAAGAGGTAGCTTTGGACAGAAGAAGCAGTGCAGTACAGTACCACAAAAGTAGAACCTTTAGTTTCCAAATGAAAGCATTGTGCCCAAGATATGAGGGCCATCATCAACACCATTAGGCAGGTGATACAACATAATAATGATAATTGAAAAGCATTGTTTCTTGAATAAAGCACCAGGTGACCAGGAGGAAGAGGGACCATGGATGGAAGAAATATCTCATCCAAAATTAACCAGACCGACCTCACTGTTTTTCTTTTGAAAAAATTTCAATAACAAGCACAGATTCTGTTCAGTCAATTCTCCTCTCCATTACGCTTTCCTCTTTTCACGTTTTCCCAAAAAGCATGCGTTGATTAGTACAAGCAGCTGATTTGATTTGATCCTTTTTCCACCCTATCCTCAGACACATCTGCCTCCAAAGTCTTCTTCTCCTGACCCACACCCACATTTAGTGCCATTTCTCACCAAATCTCTAATCATTATTACACATGCAAGCAAAGCAATCTAATCTTTTTGTTATTTGATAATGTGAAGAGCCCGGCTCGACTGTGGAGGTCACAACATAGTTCTATGCACATGATTTAAAAAGATCGTTGACTTTTGTTTCTTCTGCACTAGGCGTTGTAGTACCAACATATACACACGATAACAATAGAGTACAGTAATATTAGGAGTAGATTATGCAGAGTATCCAAACATTGATTAAACTCCCCACAAAAGAGAAGCAGGTAAAAAAAGAAAAAACACAAACAGAATCCCAAAAAGAACGAAAAAACAGACGGTTCGTTCTTGATTCTACACTATTGATGTGGATTTTCGGACGAGATATCGATAAGCAGCAACTTTTCTTTTGCGAGAGACAGTGTTGTCAACGGAAAGAACCATTTTTCCAGCTTCTCTGGCAGTAAATGAGTTGTGAATTGCCTCTTCATTGGCTGCAATCCTTCTCTGTTTCTCCACAGCTATGGTGTAGCTGCCTTCGGCATTGGGAACAAATTCAGCACTGTATTCCAATTCCCAGCCACCCACTACTATGTCCCATGATATTGTTGCACCAGCCTGCATTGTTATCCACAAAAAACAATTTGGTTTACTTTGAACAGTCATCTAATGTAGTTGATGAAACCTAAAACTGGTCTAAAATCTTAAACTATTCGAAAAACGAAGAAGCTATCTATTTGATATCTTCAAGAGAATCTATGATAATTTGTACTAGATTATTACCTCAATACCCTCAATTTGGATGTTGACTTTCTCTCCTCCTTTGACAGTGAACTCGGATGCTGGTTTTGGTGGACTATTAAGGACATCACTGGGTCGACTCAGTCCACCATATTGAACAGGGACATCCTCTGGCCTAATAAACCTGATCAAAAGATATAATTCAATTCAATTCAATACAATCAACAGAGAATCCTAAACTCAAACAGAGAATCCCACACAAAACCTATAATGCTTGGTTTTAATCTTGTCCATTGTTGTCCAATCTACTCGAAAAACATAAAATGCTCCTCTAGTTACAATGGTATGCAACAATACAAAAATTGGCACATTTTTTTGTTCAATGTATGGAAAATACAGATGCATACAAAAAGGAAATAGCATTAAAGATAACAAAAGATAATTTAGAACATGTCATTATCTGCACACAGGGAAGAAAAAGGAAAAGGAAAATTAAATTAATGCTTGATAAAATTTAAACAAGGTAAATGCAGAATAGTTTAAGATACTCACTTGTAAAGTGTCTCAGCAACATTTCCTTCCTTGGATACCACAAATTTGCTCTTTGTTCTTTGAGTGAGAAATGGACTAAACATTGAGTACAGCATACTAAAGTACCACGGCACATTGATAAAGATCTACACAAACAAAATCCACAAAATCAAACCATTGCATTCAAGAACATAAAAATCCACAAAATTCTATAAAGTATAGTATAAAATCCTAAATTTGTTACCTTGCGGGCTACCATTTCAGGGTAATTATCTTGAAAGAGAGATAAAATGTGATTAGAGGCAACTCTGAGCTCTCTTTTGGGCATGTCTTTGAGATCAGTGACCTGAATAATGGAGTTAATCCCACCAGGTTTAAAATGCAATAATTTAATACCTCTTTCAAGAACTTGAACTCTCCATCTCAAGAATTTCTTAAGCTTTTCGTCATCCCCAAAAATCCTCTCATACATTTCTTTATCTTTGAAAACTCCATAAGCATTGTAGCAAACTGGATGTCCCTCTCTGTCATAAGCGTGCATATAGGCCACAACACCTTCAAGCTCCTTAAACCCCAAATCTTTTTCCACAATGCCGTCAGCCTCAAAATCTTTTCTCCAAGAAAGACACTTTTGCAACATATTAAGCGAATCTTGAACTCTAAAATCCCTTGCACGAAGGAATTTCAAGAGAATAACATCAGCCCTTTCGTCACCTCCCAAGAGTGGAATGCCCCACATGGAATCAGGCCCATTTGAGACAGCTATGAGTTTATCCTTAAGCTCCTGGAGAGCCTTCTTTTCAGATGCTTTGAGGTGGGAAATGAAGTACGTATCTTCTTTAAAAGAAGGGGTTCTCAGTGTGGCTGCTTCCATTAAAGAAGTAACAAAATTTTTCTTCAAAGGTGATGGCTTTGGAGAAAACTCTGGAGTCTGATCTTGAAGATTAAGACTTTGTTGCACAGAAATAGGCGATGTGGCTTCCATTTCTTGAGATTACAATGAAAGCCCAAATGAAAATCTTTGTTCAAAAAAGCAGTTTGGTAATGTGAACAAGAAAACAAGAACTGGAGAAAGTGATCCAGGAAAAAACAGAGAGGAAAAGGATGAAAATGGTTGGGCGTATAAATTATTGGTGTCGAGGTGACATGATTGAGCAGGGCAGAGCGGGTGCAGTTTGAAGATTTTGAACGTGAAATGTGAACTTTGAAAAGCAGCTTTAAACAGCTTCATTCCTGAACCCTGTTCTGTAGCTTGTGTTGGGAATCCCAGCCGCTGCACACAGCACACCTCACCCCCACTCCTTTTTGTTTTATTTTCTTTTACCTTGTTTTTCTAGAGAACTGTGTATTTTTCTTTTGTTTCACTGTTTGGGTTTGCTACTTTTCTTGAATTTTATTTTTTATTTTTTCGCCTGAAAAAGCAAAACTAATTTTAAAGCAAAGATGAGTTGGATGAAGGTTTCGTTTGATTTCAAACGTGGAAAGAAAATGTTTTACAAGAAATTAAATGATCTAAAAATTATTTTATCTAGAATTGTAATGATTGATATAATTTTTTACCTGAAAAATGTTGAAAAAATTATCGTACTGAATACTATTCGTTTGATTTTGTTTTGCATGAAAAATTGTCAATAAAAGTGAAAAAAGAATTACCATTGTGTCTATAATTTTTTTCAATTGACAAAAAAAAAATGTGAAAAAAATTTTACCACAAAAATACAAGGAAAACCAATTTCACAGGAAAAGAGGCGCGTGAGCCATGTGGAAAGAAAAATTTTAAAATCAAACAGGTAAAAAGTAGAAAAATGAAAAATATTTTCCATTTTCCATGGAAAATCAATGGTATCAAACAAGGCCTAAATGTATTTGGGAAATTATCTAATCAACTCGCTCAATTTCTTTCTTTCTTTCTTTCTTTTAAATTGATATTGAGTTTTTCCTTCTCGTTCCTGCAACTATCCTCTTTTACCTTCATTTTATATCTTCGACTGGCTAGTCAGTTATTTTACAAGTTATTATAGCTCAATTTCGATTAGAGGAGAATACCCTATATCAGTTTATACTAGAGTTGGAGATCCTCATCCGAGTGGATGTTTGAACATTCTCATATAATGGATAATGATGTGGGAGCGTGCTTGCAAGTTGCAACGAGGGTGGCTCAACGGACAGGGCTGGGGTTGGATTATTGAGCTCCATTCTGAGTAATATGAGGTGAATTGCATTAGTTGTACAAGTTATAATGTTTTGGTAAATTGGTGATAATACCCGGCGTAGATAAATTAATATTAACACACTAGTAAATAATTTAATCAATATTACGGTTTTGAAACCTCTTAATTTATGGCAAATGCTATCATTTTATTTTTAATATTATTTAAATTTGTAATCATTTAATAATTAAAATAATACATAAAAAA
>CAIGRO010040021.1:0-11326 GCA_903798355.1 Fraxinus baroniana | reverse complement strand
TTGTGTAGTTAATCAAATGACAAACATTACAAAAATTGAGTTTACTATTATTTCAAAAAAATTGGGAAAGACAATAAGAAAATGAAACAAAGAATCCCTATAGGATCGTGCAAAAGCACTCATCTTCTTTCATATCATTTTCACAATGCATTAAAAATTGAATATCTCATTGAGAAAGATTCACAATTTTTTTGGAAAAAATTAACTGAAAGACTTAATCATCAGATGACTATAATCATTCTCAAAGCCCTCTATGAGTGGATGACATTCATTTGCAAGACTTAAAAATTGTTAGTGAGTACAATTTAGAATTATTCAAAATATGTTCAAAATTAATTATGAGTGAGGAAACAATCTTTCATGAAGATATGTTAGAGAATATTTTTTCCACATTTCAGCACTCGAATGTACTCCTACAGCAGTAACATCATGAGCATGATTTTAAAAAGTACTCAAAACTCATATTTTGTCTGCTTGTGACTGAACAAAATAATGAATTGTTGATAAAAAAAATCATTGGTTAAATCCAACTAGTTTTATTCCATTGTCTAAGCAAATGGTACTGCATTACCTAAAGTACATGCAAAATTAAGACAATGGCGTGGACGAAATAATAAACAAAAATATCAACAAGGCAAAAATTTCAAAATGCACAAAACAAACGAAAGTAGTACATCAAAAAAAGAGCACGAAAAAATTGGGCACGTATTTGTTTACAACAAAATATCTTGTGGATCTCTATAAAAAATCAATCAAGGAAAAGGAAAAAGTGAAAACAAATTTTGCTGATTATGATAGTTCAATGGATGTGACTTATTTTGATGTCTTCGATTTCTTTGATGATCAAAATTGGAATATTGACCATTTGATTAGGGGTGGTGTGATGAAAGATATGAATTAGTTTACTTTTTATGTTTCTAGTATTTTCCTTTGTTTTAGAAATTTAGTTTGAAATATGTTTTTACTTTTCACAAAAGTTTAAAACTTAATTATGCAGCGTTAATTTCATAATGTTAAAGTATGTTTACTCCTTTAATTTAAATTTAAATTATTAAAATATATTTATTTTATTATATTTATATATTCATGATAGATTGTCAAGACACTTACGTAATTGATAGTGCAACTATACATACTATTTCAAGACAAAAAAAAAATATTTTTTGAACTTAACATTAGTAAAGAACAATGTTAATACGATATTAGGTGCATCGAATATCATTGAAAGCTCTAGAAATGCTTGTATTATTTTACCAAATAATAAAAAATTATATTTGACGATGCCCTTTATTCTAACAAATCAAGAAGAAATTTGCTTAGTTTTAAAGATATCTACTGCAATGGATATCATATTGAGATGATGCAAAAAAATAATATTGAATATCTTTGCATAACTTCTTTTGCATTTGGTCAGAAGCAGATAAAAGAAAAATTACATGTACTCTCACCTAACATGTATTATATAATTATAAAAATAGTTGAATCAACTAGCAAACCAAAAGTTCATAGACCCAAAAAAAAAATTTAATACTTTGGCATGATCAACTTGGACATTCAAGAATTATAATGACGCGTCAAACAATAAACAACTCACTTGAACATCCTTAAAAAATATCAAAAGATTCTTTTACCTAATGACTATCTATGTGTAGTTTGTTTGTAAGACAAATTAGTTATTAGACCTTCAGTTACAAAGATCAATATCGAGTCTCTAACTTTTTTGGAAAGAATTCATAGAGATGGATGTAGGCCAATACACCCACAATGTGGACCATTTCATTATTTTATGGTATTAATTGATTCTTCTACTAGATAGTCACATTGTTGCCTACTTTCCACTAAAAATGTAGTTTTTGCTAGACTACTTGCACAAATCATAAAATTACGAGCTCAATTTCTCGATTACTCAATCAAGACAATTCGTTTTGATAATTCTAGTGAATTTAGTTCACAAGCATTCGATAATTATTGTATGACAATTGAGATATTTATTGATTTTTCATATCCGTGCAGAAAATGGCTTAGATTATTCGTTTATTAAAACGTCTACAACTTATTGTTAAGCTATTACTTATGAAAACAAAACTCCCAACATTTGTTTGTGGTCATGTCCTATTACATGATACGTTATTGGTTCATATAAGACCACTTGACTATTACCAATATTCACATTTGCAACGGACATTTGGTCATGAACTTAATAATTCTCACTTACGGGTTTTTGTTTGTGCTGTCTAAGTCCCTATTTCACCCCCACAATGTATCAAAATGGATCCTTAACGAAGACTTGAGATTTATGTGGGTTTTATTCACCATCTTTTATTAGGTATCTTGAACCTTTAAATGGTGATTTATTTACTGCACATTTTGTAAATTATCATTTTGATGAAATGAATTTCACAACTTTGAAAGGAAAAAAAAAGACTATATTTTGAAAAATAAGGTAAAATCTCAAGGAATAAAACAATTTTATCTCACTTTGATCACCGTATCAATCAATGTGAATAAGAGGTTGAAAAAATCTTTCATTTGCAAAGAGTTACAAATCACCTGATATAATTGTACTGTCCAAATCCCTATTTCACCCCATAATGTACTAAAATGGGTCTCTAACGAAAATTTGAGATTTATGTGGGGCTTTAATTTACCATCTTTTATTAGGTATCTAGAACCTTAAAATGTGATTTATTTACTGCACATTTTACAGACTGTCATCTTGATGAAACGAATTTTCCAACTTTGGGAGGAAAAAAACTACATCTTGAAAAACAAGGTAAAATCTCTTGGAATGAAACAACTATATCTCACTTTGATCATTGCATCAATCATATGAGCAAGGCGTTGAAAAAAAAATCATTCATTTACAAAGAGTTGCAAATCAATTACCTATATATTTGTTGACAAAAGAAAGTAACAAAATCATATATTTCAGCAGAAAAAATTCCAATAAAAATTGATTTCTACATAGGACAATCTACTATAACAAATAAATCTACCAAAAGTGTGGTCAACCAATTGGTTTAGAAAACAAAAAACCAACCAAAAATTTCGAAAGAAGTAACATTAGAAAATATTGATCAATGAAATATTGAAAATATGATTCTTGAGGACCACAAGTGTCCGAAAATAATGAAGTTTCAATTAATTATATGTTATCTCATAAATTATGGGAATAAAATATTATTGTTATAGACAATACTTTTGTCTTTAATGTGACCCTTGATATTATGTAAAATAAGGATCTTGAACCACAATCTGTTAAAGACTGTCAACATAGAAATGGTTGGCCAAAATGGAATGAAGTCATACAGGCGGAATCGAATTTTTTAGACAAACAAAAAGTGTTGAGACATGTAGTTCAAACACCTGAAAATGTAATCTCTCTTGGATAGAAATGATTTTTTGTTTGAAATAGAAATAAAAATAATGAAATTACAAGATACAAAACAAGACTCGTAGCTTAAGGTTTCTCAAAAAAACTAGAAATTGATTGTGAGGATATTCTCCCATAATGGACACCGTTACGTTTAGATTCTTAACTAATTTGATTGTGTTACAAAATGCTCGATATCCACCTTATGGCTATAGTAACTGCATATTTGTATAATTCACTTGATAGCAACAAATATATGAAAGCCCACGAAGGACTTGAAGTGCCAAGAACAAATGATATGTGCATGAGAACCATGTTCTCAATTTAATTATAAAGATCATTATATGGATTGAAATAATCCGGACGCATGTGGTATAATCGCCTTATCGAATATTTGTTGAGTGAGGTTTATTAAAAAAAAATGTCGGGCCATGTGTTTTCATAAAAAAAATAATATTGGATTTGCACTTGTGACATTTATGTTGATGATTAAAATTTAATTGGAACTCTAGAAGAGTTCAACAAAACTACATATTATTTGAAAAATGAATTTGAGATAAAATATTTGGAAAACCCCAAATTTTGTCTCGTGTTGCAGATTGAACATTATCAAGAAGATTATTTGTTAATCAATCTACATATACAAAAAAAAAATTTAAAACATTTTTATATGTATAATGCACATCCATTGGCATCGGTTATGGTCGTTCGATCACTTGATACGAAAAAAGATCCATTTCGTCCACTTGAAGTTGTAGAAAAGGTTATTGGTCCTGAAATATCATATTGTAGTGCAATTGGAGTATTAACTTATCTTGAAAATTGCAGTCAACCCGACATATATTTTTTGTAAATCTCTTTGCAAGACATAGCTATAAACCAGCTCAAAGACATTGAAATTGTGTTAAGCATATTTTTCGTCACCTAAAGGGTACTACTGATTTAGTTCTCATAAGTTAGGATCTACTTTAGCGGGATATTCAAATGCAAGTTATCTCTCTGATTTACATGAAACTAAATCACAAATAAAATATGTGTTTACACGCGAAGGAACAACTATATCATGGAAATTTGTGAAGTAATTCTTGATAGCAACATCCTCAAATTATCATGAAATTATTGCAATCGATGAAGTATGCCAAGAATGTGTATAGTTGAGGAACATGACCCATCATATCCAAGAATTATGCTAATTAACTTCAAAAATTTTGTATGAAAACAATGCAACTTATATTGTACAACTCAAAGAAGAATATATCAAAAGTAATAGGACAAAACATAAGAGTTTCAGAAGAATGACGACATCGTTGGCTTAAGTGAAAATATGACTGATTTATTTACAGCAGCACTGCCGACTCAACATTCAAGAAATTGGTACACAAGATTGTAATGCGTCGATTCAAAGTTCTTCAGTGGTTTTTATCAGGGGGAGTAGGTGTACTCATTTTTCTTAGTCTAGGCTTTGTCCCATTTCATTTTCCTAGCAAAGTTTTAATGAGGGAACTTTCTTCTTTATACTTCAAAATATTGACAATTAAATGTACCCTTTTTTCTTTGTTTGATTTTTTTCCCACTGAAGTTTTATCGATCAAGGTTTTTAACGAGACAATTATTGTATAAATAATCATCAAACATGGAGTGTTGTAGAATAATAAGACGATATAATTATTGATAATTATTTAGTATTATCATGACAAATAGATAAATCTTATCTAGTCTTGGAGAGTTTATTTTATTTCAATCGTAACTCTTATTTTAAACCCTGTAAATAAAGGGTCTTGACTCTCAATAAAATACAAAAGTTTATTAACTTTTATTCTCTCTTCTCTTTTTCTCTCTTTTTATAAGTTTTTATATTTAGCATTAGTGAAAAATAAGAAAGTATGCTAACAGGGAAGTTTCTATGAATTTTAAAATTAGAGAGAGTGCACTTAAGATTGTCAAAATTTGGGAGAGATTTCTAAAACTTATCCCAATTTTAAACATATAATTAAATCCGGACCAGCCTTGAGCCAAAATTCACTTCGACAATAATTTAGAATCTCAACCATTATGGACAGTTAGTCTTCTCTCTAACAAAAATGAGTTAGCTGCCAAATTTCTCTATGTACTTGTCGCTAGTGGTGACAAAATTCATCAAATTACATTGTCTTATATTTATATATAACCTAGGCCCAGGATTCTTTTTTTCTCCAACTCTGTTTGTTACCTTGTTACAACGTAAATACTTTTCCATATTTAATTCTTAATAGTAAGTGACTTAATTAAAAATAAGATTTCGTTCTCCAATATAATTCTTCTAGAAATTCATATCTTGGCCCCTCAATTTGATTTTCTTATGTTGATTCAATCCCAACAGCACAATCAGTTCTCAATTATGATCAGTTCAAAATCTTCTGTATAAACTTGAGTACCTAGACTCATAAAGTTGAACATGAAGTGCTACTAGATGATTTTAATATAGACTTAGATCTCTTTCGTTATTAAAGGATTGATTTTGTAAGACATAAGCTAAATTCAATCTCTATATATCAAGAGAGAGCATACGTTAAAATCGACCCAACCCACTTGAATAAAAGCAATGTAAGAAGGCTAAATATTACTAATTTGGTGTCAACTTGATTTGAGTAGTTTGATTATTAATTGGCAAAAAAAAAAAAAATAACTATGTTTTCAAAATACACTTTCAAATTTAACAAACTTGATGAAATCTTTAAAAAATCAGATGGTCACATTTTGTAACATTTGATAAAATGTTGTGGCTTATTATTATTATTATTATTATTATTATTATTATTATTATTATTATTATGTAGGAAGCCGCAACTGCTATTCGTGAATGTGCACTAGGTAAACATCGCTTCATGTGCAATAGCTCAAACCACATATGAGAGATAAACCGCACTAGGCAAGTCCGGTGCGACGGGCTCGACCGAGAAAGTATTGGCAAGGAGTTCGAACTCGTAACATTCGATCTCCGCATTTACCTGCTCTACCAACTCGGCAATCCCCGAAGGGATTTGTAACTTATATTTAATCAAGCATGTGACGATCTCAATAAACACATAGTTTATGGTTACGATCACATACTAGGCACAAGACACATGGCCATGGTCACATACTTACGCAATTTAGGAATCGTATCTCCCTATTAAGTCACAAATCACATAATTAATTGATCATAATTTACTTATTAGCCACAAAAAGCAATTAACTAGTGACAATTACTATTCATCTCACTCCACTACCGACACTATTCAAATCGTTGACACAATCTCAAATCTACCACCACCACCACCTCAAATCCACAATCACCACCACTACACTACCTGGGCTAGAACTCAATTACATTCGCATCAATCATATTAATTGGGGAAAGATTCAAAAACCTAATGAGAGAAAATAAAGATAGAAAACCTCATTTTACAAATCAACTAGTAAATGAAAAGGGAAAAAAATTAGGATCCAAATTTCAATAAAATACCTGATCGCACCATAGTACCAAATCTTGAAAAACCATCAACAGTGAGATTGAGAATTGGATCCTAAGTCCAAAATGAGGTCCACCTTCGGAGAAGTGAAGGACCACGATAATATATTCCAAGGCATCTTCTCTATGAAGGGTCCGTTTGATTGCAAAGATAAAAAAAATATTTTATAGGGAATTGATTTGCCTAAAAAATGTTTTACTAAGAATTGTAATTAATTGTGTTTGATTGGTATAATTTTTCATGAAAAATGTTGAAAGTTTGGTGTCCGTTTGACTTCGTTTTTTTATGGAAATTGTCAATAAAAGTGATAATTTTTTTTACCATTGTACCTAGAATTTTTTCCAATTGCAAAGAAAAAAAACCTGGGAAATTTTTTTACAACCAAAACATCAAGAATTTATTTTCCTCAAAAATATGGAAAATGAGCAAAGGTGGAAAAAAATTTTGAGGAAAATTTTGTCTATCCAACACTACAAAAGTTGAAAAATGAAAAATGTTGTGTATCAAAAGGAGCCGAAATTCTTCTTCACTCACTCTCTCTAAATTTTTTATATCTTGGGTTCTCCATTCACTCCGCTAACTAGGCTACGACGCCTTCCCTGTCGACCTCTTTGGCCCCTACCACTCCTACGGGATCCATTGCTACTAGGGAAAATGTTAGAAATATCGAAGAGGGGAAGAAGGAGATGGAAACAAGAAATGAAGAACAAGGCTCGAAACATGTATGTGATACTTTGTCCTAAGAAAGATATCTGCCTCCTCTAGTATGCTTTTATGATTTTTTTCGACAAATAGTTTAGAGGATTGACAAGCCTTCAAGAAAAAAGCACAAAAGCGAAAATGATTCTTTCTATTTGAACTTATAGAAAACTTGAAAAAGGTTTGAACATGTATATAGAATAGAGAAAATTCAAGTGTAGAATGAATGATGATTTCTAATGTTGTTTTCTTATGTTTGAAATTGGAAATCTATTACCTATTTATAGATTTATAACATTTTATCACGAAAATACTCCAAACACTTGTTTGGGAACTTTCCACCAAAAAGCACTAGAAATTCAAATAAAAAATCAGCCCAACAGCTAAATTTTTGAACCATGCTTATATCTATGCGTACACATGGTGGAAGCAAAATTGTTTCTGTTTTCTACAGACAATGTCGTAATTACACATGACCATTTAGCATCTGCTTACGTATGGTTAAGTAGAAATCAACCAATATTGCCTTCCAATTTCATCCGACATTGTTTTCCAATTTCATCATTAATTCATTCACATTTCAACCCAAAAAAGGGGGCCCAAGTTTTGAACAACAAAAAATTATATAACAATCTCTTACTTGTTCAATATTTCCACATATTCATCCTTGGTAACACTAATGCATAAAAATTAGATATCTTTCTATATGAATCTAATTATAGTGTAAATCTCACAAAGTATTATCGAAATTTCAGGTAGCATGATAGCTTTGAACCAATCATTTCTTGTAACAATTCCAGTGAAATTACACAAATGAATGTTATGCTTTCACAATTTTCTCAAGCTCGCTTTGTGCTATTATGGTGTTGCACTTATCCTATTCATTAAACTTTTAAGAAAGAAATTTTAACTCTCTATTGAGGTGGCACCATCTCGAAGTTCACATAAGTGAAGTTCTTCTAATTTCTTTGTTACTTTTATAGATACTTGTACTTCATACTGAACCTCATTAAGAGTTTTATTAACTCATCCATCCAATCTTAATAACCAACACTATGTATCAAGTATAGGGTTTTATAATAGGTTAATAGTGCTGAAACTTATCAACTTATCAAATGACTTGTTATCTCCCTTTGAACCAAGATATACTTGTTTATTATAATTAGGTAGGGTTGCCATCATTAGTGAACTTTAAGTCATGGAGTTTCAATCGTATCTTTCTCGATGTTGATCTTAATAACTCTCTTGTAAGAGGTTTAGTCAATGATTCAGCTAAGTTCTCACTATATACTCGTGCTAATTTGGCTTGACTATCACACAAAATAGGTATTGAAGAAATATCTTTTGTACCAAAGGAATTTCATAAAGAAGAACTCTTAGCCATTCAACATCTTTTCCTGTTTTGACCAATGGGGTATTTGCCTCTTTAATGTTCAAATATTTGAACTTATTTCACATTCTCAACATAATGTGATTGGTTTAATGAATAACCTCCACTATCTTTCTTAACTTTGATACCAAGGATAGTGTTCACTTGTTCAAGATCTTTCATTTTGAATATGGTAGATACAAAATCTTCATTTCTTTAATCCCTTCTATGTCATTACTAATAATTAACATGTCATCCACTTAAAGACATAAAAATGTAATAATATTATTACATACTTTGATATACAAACATTTATCAACCGAATTATGAGTAAAACCATATGACAAAATGGTCCCCCTATAGTCCTCTTCTTCAAGATCTTCAGTTATGAATGATGTCTTGACATCCATTTGATGAACATGTAAATCGTAAATAGATGCTAATGCAAACAAGATCCTTATCGAGGTTATCCTAACCACAGGTGCATACATGTAAAAGTAATCTATTCCTTTCTTTTATCAATATTCTTTAGCTGCTAACATAACTTGGTTGGTATTGAGTTTTCCACTGGAATTAAATTTCCTTTTAAACACCCATTTACAATCAATGAATTTAGAACCATTTGATAAATCAACTATTTCCCAGGTGTTATTTAATATAATAGAATCTAATTCATTATTTATTGTATCTCTTGAGAATATGCAATCTCTAGAAGACATTGTTTCCTTATAAGTTTTAGGATCACTTTCGATTTGAAGAACAAAAGGAATTGTTCTTATAATATCCTTCCTATATCCTTCTACTAAGTAAAAAGAAATAAGTTGGGAATCTATTTCATCCTATCCTTGACCTTTTTTTTTTTTACCATCAAACTTAATGGAGAAACTTTCTTTATTGAAATGTTGAACTGCAATTGATGAAATTTTGTCAAACCAGAGAGGTGAGGATAGTAAAAAAAAAAATCAACCTTAGTTCACACACTGAAAAAGAGTGAAAATAATAAGTTTGGAGTTGCGTGAATCTTACAAGTGATAAAAAACATATTTGACCATTGATGATTGGGAATTGAAACAACTTATGAATTTGAATTCATAATGTTATGCTTAATTCTTTACAGACATGTATCAATTTTATATTGAAAAAGCAGATTTTAATTTTTGTATTGTGATTTTGAAGCTGTGCATAAAATCTTTATTATGATAAAAAAAAAAAAAAAAACCCAGGCTAGCTAGATAAATCTTGTTGCTTTATTTGATTGACGGTCACCAATTAGGTAATTAACATAGCTTGTTTGTGTATTTGTTAGATTTTAGTTTTGTTTGAGAACAAACAAAGAATCAAGTTTGGGGGTGTAATAAGTGCAGTTTTTACACTTATTCGAGGTCATAAATCATGATATTTTATTGTCATTCGGATAAAATTTTACCTTATTTATGTTATATTGTATTTTGTAGGTAAAACTTTACGTTTAATGAGAAACTGGATAAAAGAATGCAAAATAACGAAAAAATTGCAAAATCAAAAGTACGGGGACTAAATTGGCAGGGACTGCACAAATAAATTTGTTTCAAAGACTAACTTGCATTACATGAAAGAATTGAAAACTTGAAAGCAAACATTAATTTAATTGGACCTCAATTTGGAATGTCAATGGGTTGGCCTCCTTGGTTGAAAAGAATAAAAAGAGTTGTGAATTATAAAATATAGACACATTCATTCATGGAGAGAAGAAAATAGAGATGAGAGAAAGGGAAAAAGGATGGCGGCTGAAAAAGAAGAAAAAATTGCGGAGAGAAGAGATAGATAAAAATAGAGAGAGAGAGAGAGAGAGAGAGAGAGAGAGAGAGAGAGGGGAAAAGAGAAATGAGAGAAGGTAGGAAAGAAAAAGAAAGTCAAAATTAGCGGCGGAGGGGGAGAAAAAGAATACATATGTAGCACGGCAAGAAGAAAAGAGACAGAAAAAAGAGAGAAAAAGAGTTTCACGTTCGTCAATTTTAGGTGATATCATTCTACTTTTGCATGTTATTATTTTTACAATATGAGTAACTAATTTTCATATTAGGGAAAACAATATAGTCGACTTGTGATACTTTATTTATCTATTTAAGATTTCTGTGATTTTTTCTTATATGTGTTGGTTTTACTATGAATTTAATGCATTGAATTAATTGATAACTAATTTGATGATTATGTGAGTCTCTTATGTATCGAGAGGTGAGTTTGATATTTAGATCATATAGTAAAATTCGATAAATTAGTATAACGTGTAGATATACATATACTAATTATTGCTGTCATAATATGAATTCTTAGAACTAGTATTTCGTTTAACTAAAATTGATTCACATATGGATATGAAATTTAATTAATTAAATAAACTCAATGAGAACTCGA
>CAIGRO010039986.1:0-12330 GCA_903798355.1 Fraxinus baroniana | reverse complement strand
TTTTTTTGATATTCAGGTATCCCAATTTAATCAGACTAATTTCCTGGACCACCAGCCACCGACCCCTCTGTAACTGGCCGAGGTAAAGGGCGGGTTATGCCCAAGTTGACCAGGGTTCAAGCACCCCTTATACTCCTGGCCTCAAGGGAGCCTTCCTCCATGGTTATTACATCACCAAACTGCTCCAACTAATATTGATTATTACATCACTCAACTGCTCCAACCAGGAATCGAACTCCCTACCCTAAGATTGCAAGTCCAACAATGTCCTTCCTTTACCAACTTGGATGTGCCTCGGGGGGCTCCTTAATATTAATTCTAAATTCATGTATCTTGTTTGCCATTTCTATTCATTTATGAATTTAGTTGTAATTCTAATATTCACGTTTATAATAATTAATATTTATTTTGAAAAATTCACGTTTATCTCGTATTTAGATTTAGATTAAAATGATAAATGGAGGATGAAATATTATTTTCCCCTGACTCATAAGCATTTAAGAAGAACAAGTCATAAACCCCTACCAATACCATCACCTTCTTCAAGTCTAGGGTTTAAGCTCGCACTGAAATCCAGTCTCAATTCCAATGGCTACTAGGCACTTGCTCTTCAAAACGACGTCGCAGTTCCTCTCCCACTCCTTCCAAATCCAACCCACTAATCGTTTCAACTATTCCCCCAGAACTATCTACTCTTTCCTTTACCGGGATCATTGCAGAAACTTCTCCTCTACAGCATCCGATTACATCACCGGAGAATTGAATTCCTCAGTCGCTGCCGCTTTAAATGCTGATAGCCGTGTCCCCGCCACCGTAATAACCGGGTTTCTTGGCTCTGGCAAGGTCCAAAATATATTACTTGTGCATATATGTATTAAATGATTCTATAGTTTTGTGATTAGGATAATCAAGGATAAAAATTGATTCTGTATGATTTTGAGTCAACTGGGTTTGTAGGGCTTAGCTTAATGGGAACTTAATAGCAAAGGGCTATGCATATGCTTCTGATGATAGCGAATTCTATCTAACATATATCTAGTAGCCAGCTAAGTTGTATAAACTGATGTGTTTATGCATATGAATACATACGCTTATCGGTATATGTATTTGTATGTACACTCGCATAGTTGGTTCTCAAATTATTTTCCGAAGATCAGTTTGTGCGTATTTTAGTTGGTCTTTTTCTTTAATATGTTGGCTGTATTTTCTGAACTTTGTATTTTGGCATGATGTGAAGACCACCCTTTTGAATCATATATTGACATCTCAACATGGAAAGCGGATTGCTGTCATTGAAAATGAGGTATGGCAATGGCTATTCTTTTACTATCAAGTATTTATCATTTTCAGTCTCTTTTATATTGCAGTTTCAAAAATGTGATAACCGATGTGTGTAAGATTGGTGTGATCCTTCAAATGTGAACTATTTTTTTACTTTACACTGTCTCAATATAAGTATTTATTACATACAACCATAAATGTTACAAAAGACTTGCCATTTTATCTATTCATTTTCTGCTTCTACAATGCAGTGTAAAATGGGACTGTATGGTGTCCTCATTATTTTCTTTCTGCCATAATTAATTTGTATATGTTTGGCAATGAACCAAATCGATGGACTACTCTTTCTTGTGATGTTAGGTTGCCAATAATTAACCTCAGGGTCTTCCTAAATTCAGGCCAGCTTACTTGGGGACCTTATTTCTTTGTTCCTCTGTTCATAATCACTAATGAGTCGAGTTTTAGTTAAAGTAGCCCCACATTAAGTTATGAGATTCACCAATTAAATTCTCTAACTGATAGGTACAGCCCTAATTTTTGATGTTAGCTTCAGAATTATGAGCCCTATGCGTACAGTTTTATTGGTTCGCTGCCGTTCAACAAAAAATATTTATTCATTTTAAGAATTCAACACAGTGGTGAATAAAAAGAGAGAGAGAACAATAAATTCCGAAACGGAAACTGATAAAGGAGTGTGATAAAACATATCCTTAGTTTATGACTTCCTACATTGATGAAACTTGAAGTTACAGTTACAGTTTCTGTACCCATTCACATACTCAGTAAGATGACCAATACATGATGTGGAAACATCAAAATCTTACAAATTGGACTTGAACTGAGGATAAACAGTGAAAGCTGAAAACATTTACAAGCCACAACTTAATTTGCATCATTAACAGTGGAATGTTCTCTGTAAGAGATGCATTAGCTGTGATACAGCTCCTTGTTACTACCAGTACCAGAACAAGGGCTTTTTTTATTAATACCCTACTGCTATTGCTTATATCTGTTTACAGTTGTTGTCCGCTGCCTAATACATTTTACACTGTCCATTTTTTTATTGGTTATTAATATATTCAAGACATAGTACTTGATTCACATGTCTCCAATGCCTTAAAGAGTTTTTCTAGATACACCAGTCATTTCAAGGAGAAAATCTCTGTATCTGACCATCTTTTTTATCATTTGTTTTTTCCTTTTTGAGAGCATAATGCCCGTGATAAAATAAAATTGTGAAATTATGAAATTGTTAGTTCTCTACTTCTTTTTTGGTCATTTTTATCTAAATTTGACTTCTAATTTTTAATTTCTTTCTGGATGCAGTTTGGTGAAGTAGATATTGATAGTTCATTAGTTGCTAGTCATTCCTCTTCTAATGAAGAGATTGTCATGGTAAATAATGGTTGTCTATGTTGTACTGTTCGTGGAGATCTTGTCAAATTGCTTTTGGAGTTGGTTAAAAAGAAGCGAGACAAGTTTGACCATATTGTTATAGAAACGACAGGTAATTTAATTTGCTAAGAAATGGATATGATTGTCACTCCTTGATGTGCTTAAACCTGACAGCTTCTCTCATACTACATAAATTAATATAAATATGGTTAGACAGAGATATATGTGATATGCAGTTTGCTCGTGGTTATTCTTTGTTCCTTTATCCCTTTTCCATTACTCCCATTACTTTTTCAATTTTATCAATATTTAGGTCTTTGGGAGAATTGAGTGTTGAACCAAATTGGTTTATGTATACTCCATCATACCTTTTGCTATCATATAATTGGTAGCTACTAGTTCTCTTAATAGGCATTCAGTGATTTATCATCTATTGTGCTTGAATCTTGAAAATTTGGACTTGTAATGCATTGATGGATCTTGTTGTTCAGGTCTTGCAAAGCCTGGTCCAGTTATTGAAACATTTTGTAGTGATGAGCTGCTTTCACGTCATGTGAAACTTGATGGTGTTGTTACTTTGGTTGACTCCAAGCATGCCATGAAACACTTAAATGAAGTGAAACCAAGGTTTGTAGTGAACGAGGCTGTGGAACAAATTGCTTACGCGGACCGCATTATTCTGAACAAGGTATGCAGTTTGTTTCATCTTTAATAGATTGGTTTTTGGTTTCTTCATTCTGTTAATTGGTCTCTCGACCCTGATTAGCTTGCTATGAAACCTTCTTAAGAGTTGAGAAAGGTTTCAAGACTTGAGAAATTTTCAATTTAGTGATTATATTTTTAATTTCGTTTCGACAGATAGATTTGGTGGCTGATCCTGATGTGGAGTCACTGACAAACAGAATCAAGGTAGGTTTTCTTTTATCCATAGGCAAAACTGACTATTTCTTTGTAATTTGTTGATATTGAGGGGAAGGTATTGAATATAGGGAACCTAACTTAAAGCTTAAACTACCATTCACTTGGTTCATAAATCATATACATATCAACTTCCAAATTTTGTGGGATCTATTGGATCTTCATTTACTTTCTGTAAGACTGTTAAGAGTAGTAAAATAATGATAATATAGTGTCTTCTTTTGTGCAAATGCTTACTGCTTTTTGAGGTGATTGGGATTGGTTGATTTAAGCGTTTAATTGGGCCTTCGTTCTTTAAAATAAAAAATAAATAAAAAGAAAAGAAAAAAAAAGCATTATTTACTATAAATTTGGGATCGGCTACAGGAATCTTTTTGTGCCGTTCCGTTCTAGTGACTTTCTACATCGACCGAAAGATTGAGAGCATTCAAATGTTTTCAAACGAATTAAAGCCATGTTAATTTGGTCTCTAGATCACATCTCTTTTATAAATGAGAGTTTCTTTAGGTCTATACAATACAATATCCGATCACCTATATACTAATACATTTGAAATGATGTCACGTGTAATTTTATTTGCTTGGCTGTTAAGTATTTTATGTAATATTAAATTTCAAACCAGATAATACAAATAGAACGTATTTTATTTTGATAACTCAAATATAAATGTAAAATATAGTTCCAAAGAACCATCTGGTTGACTAACAGATGTCACCATCCCATTCATTTCAAAATGGACTATTGTTTGTTCCATATGTTGTTTGAAGTTCAAGATGCCCTCTCTCTTTCATTTCTATTACTGTCCATAAAGTGAAGAATTACTCTATTTCTAAAATCTCTTGACGGTCAAAGGCCTGATAATATAGATTTCTTCTTGTTAGTTGATGATTTGTGTACAACCTGTTGAAATTTTCTCCAGAATATCTTTTATCTTCTTCTCTATACGATAATCTATATAGTTGCAATTACGTAACTGGGATTAGTAATTTAAGCATGTAATTTGGGCAACTTATCGCTGTTGGGTGATTTAATTAAAACAATTAATGTTCGTTTTTTCTTTTCTTCTTTATCAGTCCCTTTTATGAGGATGCATAAGTGATAGATTGGTTAGCAGATACACCTGATACCATAATTTAGCCCCTGTTTGAGCTCCATTCTTTTAGAACTCATTTTTTTTCCTGAAATTCGTTTTGAACCACACATTCTCCCAATAAAATAATTTTATACATAATCCCAAAATTTTTCCATACTTTTAACCACAGATTCTCCAAATAAATTACTCTAACAAAGTCTATTTTTTTTCAGAAAAATGGGGCTCAAACAAACCCTTAGTGTTCTGTCTTTCATTTTAATTGGGACGTCACTTACAACGATTGTTGTTGCTATATAACAATTGCTGTTGCTATACTGTTCTCCATATTTTATTTTATTCTCATAACTTGATGTTGGGTCACTTTACAGCATATCAATGGGATGGCACAAATAAAGCTTGCTAAATATGGGGCAGTTGACATGGACTTTGTTTTGGGAGTGGGGGGTTATGATCTTGACAGGTGATTAAATTGAGATCTGTTCTTTTGTTTAATCAAGATGCTTTAGTTATTTC
This sequence comes from Fraxinus baroniana, assembly GCA_903798355.1. Taxonomy (NCBI): domain Eukaryota; kingdom Viridiplantae; phylum Streptophyta; class Magnoliopsida; order Lamiales; family Oleaceae; genus Fraxinus; species Fraxinus baroniana. The sequence goes on along the minus strand of CAIGRO010039986.1, from coordinate 7,130 downwards.
CATTAATAATAGATGCTTAACTCAATCCTCTGATGAATAAATGTATTTCTTTACAGAATTGAATCTGAAGTTCATTCAAATGATTCTGATTGCTCACATCAACATGAAAGTGGTCATGGTGAAGTATTCTACACATTCTATGCATTTTTCTTTTAAGTTTCTTATCCTTTCCATGTTGTTATTTAATATATTCAGAAGAAAGGAATAAGGTAAAAACCGGAAACACTTAATCTGTTAACCAACCATTTGCTCTATGGAGAACTGATATCCTTGGTTTTTGGGTGGCACTTGGTCTCAGGAAATTCCAAGTTGTAGCTGTAGTACCAGCCACTTTATGGGATGGGCTTTCAAAGTGGGAGACCCCTTATTAAGAAGCATTGAAGCTTCTAGGAAAACAATTTAACAAAATAAACTCTCTCCTACCTGGGAATGTCCAGTTTTCTCCTGCCTTGTCGTTACGGGATTATATGAATGATAAACAAGATAAACTTACACAGATAGATAACGTTCACAAGATAATTGAGGTGACGTCAATTGAGTTAAAAGAACCAACAATAACATGTACATAGAATAACTCCTAATAAGGAAACACGGTTGTTGCCCTTGTGCCTGAATTCTTAACTGATATATATTTTGTTTTTTGTAATTAACAGGTTCTTATTTTGCCATTTTCATTTTATAGAACATCACAAAGGACATCATCATGATCATGTACATGATTCAACTGTCTCCAGTGTCAGTATCGTTTCTGAGGGAACCTTAGATCTTGATTATGTAAGTGCTTATCTTGATGTGCCCGGTGTTATTTGTATGCTTATGATTGATATTGTTGCACGTGTTTTTCAAAACTGCAAATATGGACCCTTCATAAATTAATGTTAAACAACCTGTCCTACTTCACCTATTAATGGCTGATTTAACCAAATATAGTTTTGGGGATGCCTTGGATCAGATATTAGCAGAAAGAATATGGTCGAGCAAGATTAGGAAATTGTTTCATTTTGCATGGTATTGCTGTTCCTAGATAACTGACACTGCATATACTCCATTTTCTCTCTTTAACTTCCAAGTTCTGATCTGTGAAACTTTCGGCACTGGTGAGTTAGTTTGATGATTGGCTCGAAAGATTGATAGAAGAGAAAGGGGATGACATTTACAGGATGAAAGGAATACTATCCGTCAGTGATTCTGAGCAGCGTTATGTTTTCCAGGTTATTATCTTTTGCCAGCACGATAGAATATCTTCAATTTGTTAATACTTCTATTTTTTGTCTCTGAAACTCAAATGTCAAATTTTATGTTCTTTCAATTCGTTCAGGCTGTACATTCTACTTTAGATGGCTGCCCAGGCAAGGAATGGGGACCAGGTGAGAAAAGAATAAACAAGATTGTCTTCATTGGAAGGAACTTGGATGAAACCGCCCTAAGGAAAGGTTTCAAAGGCTGTTTAGTGTGAGTCGAGGTTGATCAATACAAATCTGTAGACGAAGAACAAAATTCAGAGATCTGGGTAAGCATTAATGTACTAATCATGCATGAAAGTTAAGACTTAATATCATTGTAACAACACTAAAACATGCAATATAGTCACTAGCAAAGGATCTTACCAACTATAACTACATTGCTCATGTTCTTCCTCTGCCTAATTCAACAGGGTTATCTGTACTCTGGGCCTAGAAATCACTGATGGAATTTATTTTGGGCTGTGCCAGAATTCAAAACCTTTTTTTGCGTAATGCTGAGTTAGGTGTGCACTCAGCATAATGGCTTCGTGTGAAAAAAATTATGCAGTCAAATTTGTACACTTGAGATAAACAAATATGCCACCAAACGAGTTAGAAAAACATAACATGAAAGTGGAATTCAGCACTAAAAGTCAAGCTTGGCTTGGTCAGCTAATTTACGTAACCTAAAATGAAATGACTAATTTATTGATATATTTTATTTATTTCAATAATGTTATTTATCTAGAGTGATGATGATTATCAGTATATGTGACAGTGTGCGGGCGGTTATTGCTACATTTTTATTCATTCAAAATGTGGCAGGTTCAACATCACTCTACGTAAATAAAAATACTCTTATTTATTTTCGAGAAAAGTAACAATAATTGTGTTATTCATCTAGAGTCCAGACGATTATCGTCAACCATTTTTGGTTGAATGAATTGTTGCAGATTCTTGAACAAGAGCAGCTTGCCCATCAAAATGTCCGAATAACGAAGCGAGAGCTTTTCAGTTCACTGTAACATTGTACAATGAAGTTTGAATGCATATTTAGATATTGAATAATGTGGCAGTAACTCTATTGTCACGTAGAATAATGAGATGAATATCACGGGATGGTGCCTTTACACCGTGGTTACCCCTACCAAGCTACCCACCGATATCAAGCCTATGAAGGATCCCTCCCTGTATCTCACCCCAAGATATTCTATCTCGCAAACAGGATAAGAGGAAATACTGAAGGGGCGGGGGCTTATTTATAAGCGTACATAATGAGTGGCTTTTGATATAATTGAATTAGGACTATAATTGTAATTTTATTGTGGTGTATTTATTGAAAATATATTTTAATTGTGGTGTAATTATAATGTGGTGTAGTAAATAAATTTTGTAGTGGTAATATAATTAATTACCCTAAAATTATATTTAACATCTCATTTTTGAATAAAAGTTTTAATGACCTGATTTTTTATCGTGAAATCTTAAATACATGTTCTCCTCTAATTTTCCCTTGCGATTTTATCAATGTTTCAATGACATATTTTATTAACTTTTATCAAATATTAAAAAAATTGATTTTTAACATAGCAAACAGTGGCTTAGCCTCTTAAAAACTGGAAATATGATGCAATTCTTCAGTAAAAAGGCCATGTGACTCGTAAATACTGAAAATATTTGTTAACACTCCAAAAAAAAAAAAATGCCATTATGAGTTGCAAGATCAAATAAATTTGTATTGAGAAGTTTCTTGAACTTCCCCTTTAGCAAGACTTTAGTTGTTCTATCAATATATTTTTGGCATGATTAATGCTACTTGTACACCCAAGTTCACCACGTGTGACAAAATGCAGAGGTGACAACTGTTGATTGGTTGGTGGAATTTTGTTTCATCCGCTAACTAATAAAGAGTTGCCACATCTGCATTATGTCATCAAGTGGTAAACTTGGGTGGTAAAGCTCTTTTGGCTTTTGGAAATATCACATTTCCATACCAAATGAGAAGATGCCAAGAAGTAACTTGTCAAGTTGTCAAAATTTGCGTTAGAAAGATGGATTGCCTAATTAATTTCAACATTTAAAGTCACAACAAATCAATAACGCTCCAGCCTTATGAGGATTGTCGTTTGTTGATTCAGAGCCTGTCTGGCCCTGCTTTTTCCATCCAAAAAATTACTCACATGTGGGACCCAACTTACTATCTAACGGTACAAAAAATGCTTTGCAAAGCAATACCAGACAAGGCTTCAGTGAATGATATAACACATTGAGAAATTTATGAATGAGTCGATTGAAAATAATCTGGCTAATTAATATCAACATCTAAAATTTCAACAAATCAATAACGCTCTAGCCTCTTGGGAATTGTCGCTTGTTGATTCGGTGAATGATAACAAATTGAAAAACAAGCTATTTATACATATTTTTTTGTTATATATGAATGAATCCATCAAAAATAAAAGATTATTTGTAATTTTTGTGTTTTTATAGCAATACCCAGTTTTTGGCCTTTCATATCTTAGCAAATGAAATTTTAATATGCAGTGTAAACAACAATAACTAGCTATACCTTAGTTACATACATCTTTTTTCACTTATTAATGTCAAAATCCCTCACCAAATAAAGCAGACTATATTAAATGCTCTGTATATAATTTATTAAAAGCATTGAAATAGAAAAGACAAATTAATGTGATTGGATCACATATATAATTTATTACAAATATGATTTAATTTCAATCATAAAAAAAAAAGGGATGAACCCCAACCTTGGGGGGTCCCATCTGCTCTGTTCTGGGCCTTAGTGAAAGAGGTAAATCGCAGATTATGCCTTCAAGGGTAAATTTCAATTATACATATTGCTTGAGGTAGTCTTCCACAGTAGTGTACTTAACCTCTGGATAGAGTTTAGATGCCTCTTCTTCATCTCCTATCTTCAAACTGTCAAGGCATCCTTCATACAATATATCATAATAATGGCTTAACCCCACTTGCTGACCATAGTCAAGCACTGATATCATATAAATCAAAAAAACAAGTAATAATTAGTTCCGATATATATATATTCTGTTGAAACCAAGATTTAAATGACTAAATATGTTTCATCTCTAACAGATTAAACTTTTAGACGAAGGGACAAGCAAAAGACGTGGTTCATATCTCGTCACTAGTTATTTATGAAAATTGTGCATGTGATGGACCTATGATCAAAAAATGATCTACGCGTGAGGAGGTATGTTGAAGATAAGATTAGTAGGAGTACTCGTAGATTATCTCTAAGAAGTCCGGAATATAATGTTTTTGAGATTGTACTTACAGTTTTTGTAGGCGAAGAATTCATCCTTTGTGAGAGTAATCTTGTGCAGTTCTTTCCCAATTAGCTTCTCCCATTTCTGCACAACTTCTCTTTGGGAAAGGAAGTTTTTAGAAGGACTGATGTAGATTGTCTTGTTGAGGGTTCTTGGATCTTCAATTGTTTTGATAGTATAGGTTGCTATATCATCTTCATTCACATATATTCCTGCCCAAATCAAGACAAACCCGTATGAGAATACGAACATGATATCAACACAGAGTCGTAAGACCATGAATGGCTTCGGTGTGATGTGCTTACCCTTTAGGTTGCCATCTCCATGAATAATGACATGATCTCTAGGAGGAAGGATTTTGCCAAATTGACATAGACCTCCCAGCCAATAGGCCGCAATACAGTTTGCAGAGACGTAGGTGAATGGAATTCCAGCCTCTTCAATTGCTGTCCTCACCACCATCTTGTCATCAAAGGTCACCTTTCCAGGTTCCATTGCATTCTTCATTTTTGCAGCATCCATACCAAACTCAGATGGTATAAATCTCTACAAAAATCAAAACCCGTCAGTTAAAATCTTGTCCATTGTACTACTATCTAGTCGAATTCAGCAGTCTGTATACCAAACACACAAGATTCATAATTAGCAATCATATATATTTGTACCTTCACATTTCCAGCCTCTTTCATTGCTTCAACAAGCTTGAGTTGAAGCAAAATACTGTGACTCCGAATATGTACTCCGGAAACTGCGCAGATTACGACGTCGACCAGCTTCACAGCCTCCACCAGGCTCTTGTAATCTTCGAAAGATCCACTTACAAGATGTGCTCCTTGCTTTTTGAATGATATTAGCGTTTCAACTTTATCAATATCTACACCAATCTCAGTCTCAGGTCTTTGCATAACGTACGTTTCATGACCTTGGGCTAAACTAGCCTTCACCAATCTCTTTCCCATGTACCCTGTTCCACCAATGATCAAAACTTTGCTTTTTCCCATCTCTCTGTGTTAATGCAAAGAGGGTCTGAACAAGATGATGTGGTTTTTTATGGGTTTCTTGCATATTTTATAGTGTGAAATTTTGCCACTGTTTGGGAATCTAAATGATGGGTTCACGACTTTTTNAAACTAGCCTTCACCAATCTCTTTCCCATGTACCCTGTTCCACCAATGATCAAAACTTTGCTTTTTCCCATCTCTCTGTGTTAATGCAAAGAGGGTCTGAACAAGATGATGTGGTTTTTTATGGGTTTCTTGCATATTTTATAGTGTGAAATTTTGCCACTGTTTGGGAATCTAAATGATGGGTTCACGACTTTTTACACAAATTTTATCAACTTCTATTAAAATTTACTAAAAATCTGATTTTAATATTCATCAAACAAACAAGGGCTTGGTATAGATATTATCTAACCACCAATTGACAGTTGTGTAAAAATTTGAATTTTCATTGGAATGATATCATTGACATGGTCAAATCAGCAGAAATTTTTTTGAATGCTACAGTGGGAGAAGCGAGAAAAGAGGAAACGAGGAAAAAAAACTCACCGACACACACACAAGTTGTCCATGTTTGATAACTATTATTTCAAAACTGTTTTCTTATCATATTCATATTCAATCACATATTCTTACAATAAAATATTACTCACGAAAATCCAAAATTTTTATCCATTTTTTAACCTTATATTATCCAAAAATTTACAATTCAAAAACTCATTCTTAAAAAAAAAAAAAATGACTGTCAAACATTATGATTTGGTAAATCTTCCATGGTTGCACCCTCACATAAGAGGATGTTTGATTTTCATAAATAAAGTCTTATTTCTCTTCTTTTCAACCACATATTTTTCTATTAAATAATATTACATGTAAAAATTAAAAAAATTTCCTTATTTCTTAATCATATATTCTCCATCAATTTACTATTCCAAAATATATTCTTCAAAAATAATGGGGCTCAAACACTCCTATGTTTTTTTTTCTTCTAAATTCTCTCATCTCTTTGAACTCTCTCTAATGCATAAACAACTTTCCTCTCACACAATTTGTCACGTTTGATTTTGCTTAAAATTAAATTTGTAATCGATTTTGATAAAAGTTGTGAACATCTTTAAATATGTTATTAAAATTAATTGTTAATTTTAACTTAAATTTTTATCAGTTCTTTTAGTTAAACCAAACCGAGGCGGCTTCTCTCCGTCGGGTTCAACCTAATGAAAGACCCATACTCCTAACATTGGTCCCCTAGAATTTATGGTAAATTTCCTTTCCTCAATTGCAATAGTAGTCCTTCTTTAGTCACTTTCTATTTATCACTTGGTTATAAAACTTCAAAATAATTTTTGTTTTGGACCATAAGCTTGATTAGTATACATTTCTTTAAGGTTGTGTTTGATAAACCTAATTTTTTAAGGAAAATAGAAAATGAATTTCATTTCCCACTTTTTGACTTGTTTGATTGACAAAATTTGTCATGGAATTGTCTTTCCTTGCTTGTATCACATCAATCCATTTTCCATGTTTTTAAAAGATTGACTTGTTGGATAAAATAATAGTAAAGTGCAGAAAAACTTATCAACAGATCGAGTCTCGTG
>CAIGRO010039961.1:0-27595 GCA_903798355.1 Fraxinus baroniana | reverse complement strand
TGCGTGCACGCAAGAAATTTTTTTTGCGTGCACGCAACACGCAATCTGCCTGCAAAAAGCAGGCAGATTCTGCCCCGTGTCACGAGCCGGCTTGAGCCAATGCCCCAACATGGTGCCCAGCCCGAGCCGGGCTTGGCTAGAGTTTTTTCCTAGTCGAGCCCGAGCTGTGCGAGCCCACGAGCTATTTTGCCACCACTAAGTGGAATGCTTTTCATTATCCATTTTTCCCATTCTGGCTACGGTTGCTTCTAAAATCATTAGTCTTTGCTGGAACTTCCTATGCAGATAAAAAAAAATGTTGGTTGCTTGGAATCACATTTGCCTACCAAAGCATGAAGGTGGATTTAGTTTTAGAAACATAAAAAGTTGGAATGTTGCACTACTCTCCATAACACTTTGGAACATCCATAGTAACAAGGATACGCTTTGGATTAAATGGGTAAATCAGGTACACCTCCGTGGAATAGACATTTGGGAACACGCGGTGAAAAAAGATGACTCTCCATTGATTAAAAAGGTGCTGAAAATCAAGGATATAATTATTGGACCAGAATGTAGTGTGCAGGCCGATGTGAACAAAGGCTGGTAGTTTCAACACACTGGCTACGTATGAGTTTTTCAGACCAAGAGGTACTAAGGCAGTGTGGGCACTTGCTATTTGGGACAGTTCCATCACCCCAAAGCATGCGTTCATCCTGTGGTTAGGTGTCTTGGCCAGATTACAAACTAAAGACAGATTACAGCACTTAAGAGTTGGACCGAAACTGCACTATTTGTGGAGAAATGGAGGAAACTACACAACACCTTTTTTTTCCTGTTCGGTCAGCAAGGCAATATGGGAGCAGGTTCGTGGACGGTTGGTTATTAGGCGTAATATGTCTACTTTGTCGAATGCATTAAAGTGGATTAAAAAAGAAGGTCGGGGAACTACTTGGCAAAGTAAAGCTAAGCGTATAACACTTGCTACTGCCGTGTACTACATTTGAATGGTAAGGAATAGAAGTGTTTTTGAAAATATTAGACCACAAGTTGATTCTATTGTAACTAGGATTAAAACATATGTATACAAAGCCGTGTCTACTTTGTATCCGCATGTTTTGATTCAGTTTGAGTCTTTAGCTGTGAGTCCTTAAACTATCATTGGTACATCATTTTTTGGTTGTCCAAGTATGCCCGTTGTACATGTTTTTGTTGCTTGATCTCTATTTTCCCGAGTAGTATGCCCATATACTTGTATATGAGTTTTGATCAATGAAATTTTACATTTATCGATTAAAAAAAAAAAAAAACAAATCCAAGATTAAAAAAAAATATATATATATAAATGTTTTTGTCTTGTAATAATTGAGAATATCCAAGAAGAAAAATTAAAGAAAATTGGAAACAAGATATTTGAAGAAATGTGGGGAAATTAAAATTCAAATATAAATGGTTGAAGCTACGACCACAATATGTAACGAAGAAGCAGTCACATGAGAAGACGAAAATGTGCTGACTTTTTATGCGTTATAGATCGTCGAATGTTATGGCGATAATGATTGTGAGATGATGAAATTATAGATAATAGTCGTGCAACAATTGGTGATGGTGGCAACAAGCGAATGAGCATGTGCATTGGAAATTAAGGTTGGTTACTAATTAGGATAATGATTATGGTTTACTAAATACGTATAAAGAGGACATTTGTTAACAAGTTCTTGATCTTTAGACGAAATGGAGGTAAGTTGAATGATTATTCTAGATATAACGATTTTTGCATGCCTAAATTCTAGACATGACGCTTCAAACAAGTTTCGAATTTTGATGCATTTTTCAGAATTGTGCTTACAAGTAAATGAGTAATTATTGTAAAGGAAACGATTGATCAATAAAACTAGTGATTGCCATTACGGAGATTTTTTACTTTGATCACATTTAAAAGTAAATTAAATTCAAAAATTATTTTTTTTTCGAACACAATTTACTTTTAATTTTCTTCCAAAAATAGAAACTTTTAAGTTGAACCAAACGCGTTCTATCCTCTCGCCCCAATAATAGTTTTTATCCACCTTTTCAAAGACTCAACTCGCGTTTTTCTCGTCAGAGATTCTGATTCTCCCGACTCTACCTCTCCAATATTTCTCTCTTCAATCAAATCGATCTCTACTCCAATAACCCATTACATATTCGCAATGACTCCTGGCTCTGCAGGATCCAGTGTCGTGGGTTAGTAGTAATCTATCTCAAAAAATTATAAATTCTTTATTTTGGTTTATTTTCTATCCATGATTGTTCATGTTATTCCATCAAATCTCGGAGGTGAATCTGATTATAGCGTGTGATTATTATCATTATATGGTGAATTTTCACTTGGGTTATTGCTGAAAAATCTGTATTTTGTTTTATTGGGTTTTCGATTGATTGGAATATTGACGGTGATGACTGGGAGTATAAGAGATAAAGAGAAATTAAGAAACGATGAGTAAAATGAAATTCGCTTCTCTCTTTTATGATCAAAGAAGTTTAAACCATGAGTATTTATACACAAAAAGAGTTGAATTCAAAATAATTGAATTTATTTTTGAAATATAAAACCTATTTTTCCATGCTAGGATATATTGTTGTGACTTGTGCAAAAATTATTCTCCTTGTTGCCATAGCTTGTGGGATTTCCAAGTTTGCCTTTCTAATTTCCACGAGCTGTGGAATCTTCATTCTCCTGACGCGACTCTTTGAGATTACCAATGATTGCTTTCTTGATTGTCGTGCGTGTGGGATCTTTGTTCTTGTGATCTCTATGAATTGTTTGATTTCCAAGTTTTCTTTTCTGATTCCATGAGTTGGGGGTTTCAATGTTTCATACTTTGGATTGCCATAAGTTGTGTTGACTTCCCCTTGTGTTTGTTGGTATAAGTGTCACCATTCATTCTTAGAGAATCAAAGGCTTAATCAGGCATGCCATAGGTGGCTGCTTTTGTGTTTAGTGTCATTACTATTTTTAGTTTCTACGAATTTGATGCGTTACTTTTTTCTTAATGTTTGAAAATTTTCATTTAGTACACAATTTGATCAATGTTGAAGGGAATTGTCAATGCTGCTGGAACTGTAACATTTCAAAGGTTCATAAATTGTTTGGTTTATTAATTTTTTTAATTGAGGTGGATTTGTACATGAATTTGATTGAGTTATTACGGTATTACTTGTCTTAATTAGACTAGAAAGTGAAGTTTTTTCTTGGGGTGCAGGAGAGGGGGTTTACAAATCGGGTTAGGAATTTTGGTTGTTTCATTTTGGCCTTTTAAGGAAATTAAATGAGTGGTCTTATGTACGCCTGCTAGAATTACCACCTTCTTTGTTCTGTTTTTGTGTTTCATTTTTGGCTTGTGAAATATCTTCAAATGTGATATTATTGATTGGTGTGCAAGTTAATTTGCACACTCTGTTGTTAGTTCAATAAATGTTTGGAGCTGTTTTGTTTGGCAAGATAATTTGACCTTTTATGGTTCATTGCAAATTTCACTATCATAAATCCGGCTACCATATTTTATAGAATTTATCCAATTTCTTTTGGGCAAAAATGTGTTGGTTTATATAGTCATCATCCATAGTATTAGTTAACTCAAGGATGTATTTATACGATCTTTAATTAGGTGCCAAATCATTATTCATTAGCTATATTGTACTAGGTGAAGATATGCATTGAATGAGATGTGTGCCTGAGAACACATTTTTAATATGTTTAAGAAGCTAAGCTACTCTGTACAAATTTAGGCATGTTTGTCATCTTTTAAAAAATTAAATTGTTTGCTACAGTATTACTCAATAAAATATTTTACACATAAACCAATAAAATTACTTTAATTTTCAACCATACATTCTCCAAAAAATACTATTCCATAAGTCAGTATTCCCAAATTCTATCAAACAGGCACTTAGTAGTTACCTCTTGGAATATTATACGCTTTTATTAAAGCAGCTTATTCTGAAATTATTCTTTCCCACATTGCCTTGTCTAAAATTATATTATTTTTTCTAATTTAGACACATCTTTATATTCAGTGAAATATGGTCGCACATTTATGTTATGCATGTAAAGGTAAACTGGAAACATGACTAAAAATTCATAGTTCCATCACATTTCAGTAAATTTTTGTTAAGTTTTACTATGACATTTGATTTGAGACAAACAGATGTATTTTTGGGAGGACACAAAAATAGTTTTCTGAGGCCAAGTTCATATATGTACCAAACTTCGATGGGTGACTATTTATCCAAGCTTTTAGAAATCCTTTTTTTTTTTTTTAAATTCTAGTCTATGCTTTCATGATTTGTTTCTGGTAAGTTTTCTTTATTGCTGTGCAGTAGAGTATGATTTTAAATTTTAACTTACGGATGAATCTTTGGCATTTTACTTTATATAGGAGATCGGATGGTTACATATCTGTAAGAAATAAATATGTAGCATCTCATATCTTTAAGGTTCCTTGCAGTCCCTCGAAATTTCAGATTGCTGGAGGAATTGGAACGTGGAGAAAAAGGAATTGGAGATGGTACTGTGAGCTATGGAATGGATGATGGAGATGACATTTACATGCGATCCTGGACTGGCACCATTATAGGTCCTCATAATGTGAGCATTTTATTCTCTTTTTAGCTCTTGCTGGTTGTTTTAGCATCGTCTCCTCTGAATGTTAAATGCTGTGGATAGATGTATAATCAGCTCTATGTTACTTGGAGATTTATAATTTTATTTGAACCAATACCCTTTATCCTTCCTTTTTTGACACACTATCTTTTTTCCTCAATGTGAATTGTGAGGTTTTTAGCCTTGGAAAGAAAGACAACAAGTTCCATTTATTTCATAGATTACGATAATCAAAATTTATTATTCACCAGCATAATTTTTCTTTTATTCTTTATACATAGCTATATAAGAATGGGTTATTGTCCTTTTTGGAGAATAATGAGCAGAGTTGTGGAATGAAGTTGATTTCTATACTTGAATTTATTTCTATGGCTAGTAGACAAATAAAAAAACTGAATATGAAAGAGAAATCTAAATGAGTCTAGAGGTTTTGAATCAAGTTCCGGATTTTTGTTCATAACACCTTATAATAATATCTTGGGGTTACACTGGTCTAGAGGATCTTATAATGGACAAGCAAATGAGTTTGTGGCTATTCATATTACAATTGATTTACTAATATTTTACTGGTTGCCGTCAGATAATGATACTAATCGTGGCACAAGTCGAATAATCGTAGTTCGTCGGATGTGTGAATCTATTACACGAACACATTTTTCTTTTTAGTCCATCGCTACCAGTGTTTTTTTGGAATCTTTGCAAGCATTCAGATGGTGGCATTGTCCATAAATAGCTGTATTCTTTTTATGGCAAGATGATTCGTTTTCTCTCTCATCAAAGTATATTATTAATACTAAACCTCTATCAGATTTGGTAGAGTATGGAATTAATTAACTTCTACAGGAGTTGGTAGTGTGTGGAATTTGATTTTGATGGAATAATTAATGTAAATGTGTGATATTTCATCATCTTATCATGAACTGATTAGAGCAATTAGTCATTTCTCATTTGTTTATGGTTTTGTTGACCTTACACTGTAACTCATAATGAAAGGAGATATCACGTCATCTGACCATGAACTGATAAGAGCTATTAGTCATTTCTAATCTGTTTATGGTTTTATTGACCCTATACTGTAACTCTTAATGGAAGGTGACATAGCATCATCTGATCTGGTCATGAATTGATTAGAGCTATTAGTCATTTCTCATCTGTTTATGGTTTTATTGACCTTACACTGTAACTCTTAATGAAAGAAGAGATATCTCATCTGATCATAAATTGATTAGAGCTGTTTATTATTTCTCATTTGTTTATGGATTTATTGACCTACACTGCAGCTCTTAGTGAAATAGCTTAATTTCCTTTTGTTTTTGGCTCAGTCTGTACACGAATCTCGCATTTATCAATTGAAGTTATTCTGTGACAAAGATTATCCAGAAAAACCTCCAAGTGTTCGCTTCCATTCTCGGATTAACATGACTTGTGTTAACCGTGAAACTGGAGTGGTAAGAAAATTCTGATCTCATTTTGAAGTTGATAGTATCGATTTTTGTTAACCTAGTATTGTTTTATCCTAAGTTGTTGAGTTAGTAAAAGAGATCTAGCATGTGTTTGGCACCCATTTTGGGTAAATTTAAATTTTGGATTAGTGTTTGATGGAAGAATGTGTGGTTGAAAAGTTTTAGATTTGTGTGTAATATTATTTTATTTGGAGAAATGTGTGGTTATAATTAAGAGAGAAAAATTTGAAAAAAAAAAAAAATGGGTGCCAAACACCCTCCTAATGTGTTTTGGAAGAGTTTGGGGACTAGTGGCCTGTCTGACCTTCATAGTTTACAGTTTACCTTGTAACTATATAAAGATTGATGATCTTAGAAGTTTCTGTTGTTGATTATGTTTTAGCAAACATTGTAGATGTAATCAATATATTCACGTTAATTGTGCCATTGCCATATAAATCCCAGATGGGGTATCTTTTGATCCTTATTACTGGATTATATATTTGTTGACGATTCCTATGATACTAATGTGTATTGTTGGACCAATGAATATTTAACTTGAGCAATGCCCTGTGTACAGAGGCCCCTCACAAAGGGTGGGCCCCACCTTTTTAAAAAAAAATATTTGCTTGTGGGGCCTACCTCCTTTGTGAGGGGCTACAGGCCCCTGTGAAGCAATGCCCTGTACAAAGGGCATTGCTCATTTAACTTTGTCTGAAATGGACTTATCCATCTTGGAGATGAATTTACTCATACACCGAACCAGGTGGTTGCTTGAACCTTGCCTGATGAGGATAATACACTACACACTTAAAAGTCTTACCAGTTTTTGCACATACAGTCGAAATATCCTACCCTATACAACATTTAGCCCCGCTTGAGCTCCATTATAATTAGATTTTTGAGAAAAATGTATTTTGTAATAATGATTTTTTGAAGAATGTGGATAAAAAAGAAGGAAAAGTTTTGAATTTACATGTAAAAAAGTTTTGGTCAAGCCTTGGGTTTGCTCCCCAATGGTCACCAGTTCGAGTCCTCTTAGGACCACTGAGGTGAGTACCCGATCGTAAACTTTAGGGCTCCGTGGGATTAGTCGAGGTGTGCGTAAGCTGGTTCAGACATCCACAGTTATCAAAAAAAAAAAAAAAAAAAAAAGAGAAAAAAACGTCCAAAAGGGAGAGGAGGAGAGAGAGATTTTTTTTTTTTTAATTGTCTACCAACTTGTTTTATATAGAGAAAAAAATGTATTATCAAATTAATGGAGTCCAAACAAGGGCTTAATGACCATACAAACATTATTTGATTCTCGGGGATCAATAAAACCTCTAATCATGCGACTCTACTTATCATGGGGAGTTTCCATCATTGAGCTGATAAATGTGCAGGTTTGCAGATTTCATTATCCTATCATACTATTGAATATTGTTGTATGTTTTTCACTTAATATAGGTGGAACCGAAGAAATTTGCAGTTCTAGGAAACTGGCAGCGGGAGTACACAATGGAACATATACTGACTCAGCTGAAGAAAGAGATGGCGGTTTCACACAACCGAAAGCTGGCTCAGCCACCTGAGGGGACCTATTTCTAACTTAAAAGATATATTGGACTCATTGACTATATGCAAATATTATAGTTTGTGTTTTGGTGTCGAAAATATAAAGGGAATGCCCCCGAAAAGGGGAACTTCTCTGTACTCTTGGCTTCTTGATACTGCATTCCCCTATGAACGTATTGATGGATTCCGTGATTTCTTTTCCGTGCCAATATCATTTTAGAGTATTTTAGCTATTGGATTCTGTGAACTCTCTTTCGTTTGTATTTTGTGGATTCCTTGTGGTAATACAGGAAATGAGATAGATATTGTACTGAGGCTTTCTGCTAACATAACTTGTAGTTTATAAGGGTAATTATATGCACACCAAAATACAATAATTATTAAGTTTTTTTCCGTTCTCAATTTTTTGAGCGAAAATTTTCATCGGAGACAAGATGTGCAAATGAATAAAATTTTGGTGATAAGAGTTTCTCACAAAAATTTGGAGACGTTAGTGTGAAAATGAGTTAAGGTTAGAGACATTCGTTACCATTAAAATGTGTTATACTTAATAAAAGTCGTGGTTTAACACATTGACAGTGTCCTGCAATGTATGTTTAGTAAGTTACAGAGCGAGATGATTCCTTTGAGAGAGATATACCGTAGTACGATTTAAAAAATTAAAATTTCATGATAATTTGAATCAAAAGTCAAATATTAATTTAAATCACACATTCACAATTACCATATCCACATTTCGTTGAATTTACTTACTACTCCTTTTCATTATGATTTCTCCAAAACGTGCACATTATTAACTTAATTCGATGATTTTACATATCCACATTTCGTTGAATTTACTTACTACTCCTTTTCATTATGATTTCTCCAAAACATGCACATTATTAACTTAATTCGATGATTTTACATTGTAGCTCGTTAACTTGGTCTCAAACGTTGGTGTTTAATCTTAGTTTGATTATTTTGAATCCATTTGGAATGAACGTTAAACGAATTAAATTGGTCCCTTGCACCCCAAGTAGAACCATATGAATTTAGTGGCGTCAACGAGCCGAGCAGGAAAAAAAAAGCTCGAACCGAGTCCGAACTTTTTTGGTCCGAGCTTTTTTGGGTTCGAGCCGAGCAGAGTCGGGCTCAGCAAAAAAAAATGAGGCTCGGCCTGAGCTTTTGACTCAAGCCTTAGCGGGCCGGGCAGAGCCCGGACCGAGCCCGCTCGATTTTTACGGACCAAGCTCGAGCCGTGCCAGCCTCCAAATTTTTTTACCACCACTATATGAATCAAGGAGCAACTAGCAAGGACTGGACCATCCTAGGCAAGATAGTGTGAAGAGCAGAATTGTCCCTTTCTAGATTGTAAGAAGACAACTTAGTACCTATCAAGATTCTTTCGTGTGCAAAAATGGACCCCATCCATTATTATTCAATAAAATCATGACCTTATGATAAGTGTTCTACACAGTGTAAAGTGTGGCTAAACGTGGAAGTCAAGTTTCAAGTTTTACGAGTTTAGACGAGACATTGGCGTAAATTTTGTTATATTATTTTAATTTTTTTAATTATTCCAAAAATCATTTAACAAGTAAATACAAACCAAAAATTTAAAATTATAAAATACTATATTTACTCAATAATTCTAACAAAAACGACAAGTTTCAAAATCATAATTATGTAATTTAAATAATACCGTAATTTAAATCTTATATAACTTTTTATCGGATAAAGTCATTTTTAACTTTTATACCAAAAAAATCATTTAAAAACTTAACTAAAGTCAAATAAGAAGCATTTAAAAAAAATTAATAAAGTAAACTCAAATAAAATACTATATTTACTCAATAATTCCTACAAATTTCAAGCTTTTGACATGTAAAAACTAGATTGTTTTTCATACTTTCAACCAGACAAGTCTTATTTTATAGATTTATAGGAAACTCATACTTAAGTTTCTAACAAAAATGACAAGTCTCAAAGCCATAATTACACAATGTAAATAATATCATAACTTAAATATTATATCTCTTTATCGAATAAAGTCATTTTTAACTTTTATACCAAAAAAATCATTTAAAAACTTAAAACCAAAGTCAAATAAAAAGGTTTTAAAAAGGAAAAAAAATTAATAAAGTAAACTCAAATAAAAGACTTAAAAAAAGAAAAAAAATAATAATAAAGCGCGCCTAGACATAAATAGTCACTCATTAAGCGGTCAACTATCAAGTTGACCGCTTAGTATCGAGCTTACTGTAGTTGGCTGCTTAATTTCGAGCTTACCGTCAAAACGAGACATTTCACCCGCACCTTGTGCCTAAACGACAACTAGGCACCCTCTTGACGCGCTTTTTAGAAATCTGCTTATCATATCTGAAAATCGTTCCAATTTTTGAAAGATAAATTTTGACATTGGAACCTATCAATATATGCATGCGTAGATTCACACCAAGAAGGCCACAAAGTGAAGATCAATTGATCGATACATGCTTCATTTATAAATGGGTTTCATAACATAATAAAAAGTTTGAAAATTGACTCGTCGAGTAAGTACACGACAATAAATGAATTCATCTATCAGCTAAATCAAAGCTCCCCAAAATCTGCAAAATTTGATTTCTATTGTTTAATTCTCAAGCACGTGTTAAAGATCTCAACGGCTAACTCTTAATCAATATTTATTCTTTTGCTAAAACGTCATGCTTTCTCAAAAAAAAGCCCCGATAAACAATTAATAATTAGTTGCTTAAAAGTTCAAACGGAATCTCGAACTTCAAGATTAGTGTTATCAAGCTCGACTATATTTACGGGAGCATAAAGACAATAATCAACAACATAAATATTTGACACATCCTTGAATTCTTAACAAAGTTGACATTTAAGATATTGCGTCGTTAATATTCAATAATCAAACAATTTGCATGTATCATTGTATAATTAGACAACACTGATTTTTCTAGTCAAGATTTCAAGTGGGTTGTCATAAAATCTAAAATCGTGAAAAAATATTCATTATTTTGGCCACATTGTAGCAAGTGGAGGCTGAATTAATAATTTTTTTTTTTTTTTTTTTCATGAATTTTCAAGTATTTTTTATTCCTTATTTTGTCACACATTATTTATGTATTTATTGCATCGGGTGACCATAGAATAAGGGCTGATCCTTTCTTTTGAATTTTTCACATAAAAAAATAAAAATAAGAATTTGGTCTCATGCACGCAACTTCACTTGCACTCGTCAAACCACCGATAACTGCTTAAACTACTTAAAAAATATGGACGATTTTATTTATTTATATTTTTGTTTGAATAGTACATTTTAATTATTTATAATTTATGGATCCTAGTATAAATATTAAGCCCATGTTTTCATTTTCATTCTTCTACTCATTTTTAACCACACATTTTTCAATAAAATAATATTTTCCATCACATCAATAACTTTTCATTCTTTTTTCAACCACACATTTTCCCTTAATCTACTATTCCAGAATACATTCTTTCAAAATAACGTGGCTCAAACACACCATTAAATGAGTATAAATCCTAGTAAATGTACCAGTAAACGACATGTTTGACCAACTTAAAAAAAGTTAAGTTTTACCATAATCTGTATTTATTCAGAACGACTATTATCAAGATCAAATTTTATTGACTACTTAAGAATTAAGAAGTAAATTTTTCATAAATGAAAGGTGGTAATATTTGACGTAAGAGGATATTCTAGTAAGACATTACATCGCTTTCTTCAATCTTCAATATTAGAAGAATGCTACAAAGTAGTCGTGAAATAAATCTTCTTAAAATTTGGCGCCAAGCTGTTAGTATTCGTGTTATAAATCTTGTTAAATTTTGGCGCAAGTAGTTGTGTAATAAATCGGGTTAAATTTGGCACCATGCCGTCAATAGTAATCTTGTTAAATTTTGGCGCCACGCCACCACATACACCTATAGGTCACGATTTTATATAATTCTTGTTTTGAGCATAGATAAAAACTAAGTGGCATTTGATTTGCTATTTTCAATTTTGTAAAACATTCAAAGCTTATTTGGTTTGATGTTTTTGAAATTCAAAAACAAGATTTAAATTTAATTTATTACATAAAATTCAAAAAATATTTTTGAGATCATACTCAGAATAAAAGTAATCCAATTTCTCCTTACAATGACAATTCCAACCCACCCAAATAACCTACCCAAATAAACTCTCGTTTGTTTTCAAAGGAACATTTCTCTTCTTATTTCGAAATAGTTGAGATCCCACCAACCTTCTCTTCTTCGTCCTAGTTCTTTCACTCCTTTCAAATCTGCCATTAATACCCTATCGAAGCTTTTAATGCTCATACACTAAAATATACATACAAATTTCAAATCAAATTTCTTCTCAGTTCAACTCCACCCCACCTACCTAATGGGCAAAAAACTTAAATTTCCTTTTCTTTTCAAAGCCACCGAAACCGCCGCCGTCGCCACCGCCACCAGTTCTTCATGGCCATGGCCAACTTGTGTCAACAACCCAAAAACCCTTTCCTTTCGAGCCAACAACAATGAGATATTCAAGACTATGAATCCTGCCTACCTCGACAAAACCACAATTGAAGAAATTCTCGACACCCCCGATTCAGCTTTTAGCATTAGCAACTCTCCTGATGATAGCTTTTCATTTGCATCAAGAAATGATGAGTCGAATATTGAGATGGTGATCCGAGATTTAAGATCAGATAGGTTGTTTTTTGAGCCAGGAGAGACTAGTTCAATCATGGAAGAAGCCAAAACTGATGAATTTTTGCCATATAAAGAAAGTACAGTAATGGCTATGGAATCCAGGGATCCCTGTGTGGATTTCAGATTATCAATGCAGGAAATGGTGGTGGCTTATGGATTGAAGAATTGGGAATGTCTTGAAGAACTTTTAACTTGCTATTTGAGAGTTAATTCCAAGAAAAATCATGGATATATTGTTGGAGCTTTTGTTGATTTATTGGTTCATCTTGAATTAGTGGCCTCAAATTCTTCATCTTCTTCCACAGACCATGAGCACTGTTCTTCTTCTTCTGCAACTCAATATTCATTGACTTCTCCTTTTTCATTTTCTTCTTCTACTAATTCATCCACTGGTCCTTGTTTATCTTCCTTAGAAAATGAAGATCAGATCTCCGAGAAAATTGTTGACACCGCTTCATCTGAATCAGTCATTGTTCAGCACGCGTCCAGTTCAAACACAGTCTTGCCTCTAGATGTTTGATTGTTCGAAAATTTTAAGAAAAAAACTGCAGAGAATTTGTAGGAATGGATTGTGGCTAGTTGAAGATGACAGTTTTTGATTTTGATCATGAAAATTACTGTTTCCAGAAATTGATATTTTTTTTTTTTAATTTTTTTAATTTTTTTATGCTCTATCAAGAAATTTTGTCTGTCTTGTGCTGATTGCTAGAACACATCAATTTCTTCCATGCATATATGATACAGTTTTCTGACTTAACACTGTAAATATAAGTCACTGTCTCTGTAGTAATTACATTTTGTATATAAACAATAAGCCTAGTTGTTATAAAAATCTTGTTTCAAATATGTTCAATCAATATCATGTTGAATCCCATGTGATGATTTTTTTTTTTTTTTTTAATTATTATGTGTTATCATGTTCAGATCCAACTATTGTGCTCATATTCATTTTATAATATATGGTCATAGTTGTAGTGCGTCCCTCTCCCGTACCCCTGAATCTCTAGATACCGACTTAGGTTCAATAATTCACTTTGAAAACCATACATCTCTAACCGTGACAACGCTTGAACATCAATAACTCTTCTCAAATTTTTACACTCTTTAATCATGGAGGAAGGCTCCCTTGAGGTCAAGAGTATAAGGGGTGCTCGAACCCTGGTCAACTTGGGCATAATTCGCGATTTACCTTCGCCAGTTACTGAGAGGTCGGTGGCTGGTGGTCTAGGAATTAGTTTGGTTAAGTTGGGAAACCTGGGTATCAAAAAAAAATGTTTATACTCTTGCACAAACCGATACTATTCTCAAATGATTTTTTAGCTCGATTCCCGTCAAACCTCGTTATCTGAACATATTTATTTAAAATTGAGTTCTTGAATACACCCTCTCTTGCGCACTTGGGCTTCTTCTAAACAAAGCCTAACACTGACAATTTTTTCATAAACGAGTGACGACAAGACTCGATTTATAACCTAGGATCTTAAGTTGTTAAACGACCATATTTCATTATTGAAATTTAGTTTTCAACAATTTCCAATTTGCGCTCTCTTGCAACCTAGAATTTGAATGCGTGCAGTCCATAGGACGAATTAATGCATAGACATACGAAATACACAAGGGTTATTTCCCAGCAATATTAGCATTAATGGGGGTAATTTTTGCATTGAAATTCAAATTGGAGAGTAACTATCACTTGATAGCAACAATACTGGGGATAAAATAAGGTGGTCCTGTTTCGATCTGCGGCATTATCATGGACCAGAAAATGAGGAAAAATACATTCATATAAATGTTAACTGGAACAGGGGCAAGAGATGTTTTTCAAGAGTCAGAAATATACTCTATTATAAACTGGGCAAAAACATAATATTTGTGTACTGCTAACACTTTTTTTTATCAAGGTTAAAATTTCCTTTTCTTTTTCTACCTTTTTTTTGGATGAAAATAGAAATAAAAAAATATAAAAGATGAGGATTTTGCTGATGTCCAAAATTAAAAAAAGAATTTCTAGTCTAGGTCTGTTGCATGAAATCTGTGTAAACAGCAGAACAATACGTAGGTTGGTTTATTTGAGTAGCGATGACTAGATTAAGATATGGTTCATGTCGGGTGCCGCGTGGACGAAGAATAACGGTTATGTAGGATTTTAAAGTGAATAATACTTTTCGGGGTGAAGATTACATGTAATCATTCTGCTTAAACATATATGACAGTTTGTGATTTGATCCATTAATATGGTAATTTTTTGTTGACTTGTGCATCAAATCACAAATCGTCACATATATGCCACGTAGGAATAATATTATTTTTAAAGTAGGTTATCTTATCTTCACAGGTCTCAATCCTCACTGGCTAAAATAATTTGAAACCTGCTGTGTATGCTAAGTTAAGCAGCAAAGAGTTGGAGGAAAAAACAAGAAAACAAGATATTCTTATGGATGAGGGAGAATGTCACTATTTGTGGTCATTGGAGTGTTATTGTATATATGAATCTGATTTTAATTTGTAGAGTGGAAAACAATACATGCATGGAAGGATTCATTCTAAAACAACTTAGTATCTTCAGTGACTATGGAGATTAGACATTATTGAACATGAAGTTATAATGCCGGTTTTAATTAACAGCTTATAAATGTACTTAAAATCAGAGACGGATTCAGAATTGGACTACAAGTCGAACTAATATGTAGAAGAAAAAAATTAAAAATTAAAGGGCCGGATACAGCCCGACCCAATCCCCCTAAATCCGTCCATGTTAAAATAGTATAAAGAAACTCCTCGAAATTAATATAATTTTATAGAGAATTGAACTATTAATCCTCAACATATTGCACAATCAGTCTTTAACAATATAAAGTGACCAAATATCTATTAAGACCTCATTTGGTAAGCTTTTGCTTCTAGCCGAAAATGAAGTTACATTGGGCCAACTTTATTTAATAACCTTTTCAACCAAATGAAGCATTTTCAAAATGTGTGAAAGAAACTCAAAAGCAATTTCTTAGCATCAAAAGCAATGTTAACTTTTAGAAACCATGCCAAATAGGTCATAAACGGGAAGTCCGTAATGTAATTCTCATGGCTGCACCAACTTTTGGGCGCCACTTTGAGTTGAGTAATGAAATCTAGTTTCAAAGCGTTGGACACGCATGGTCCTCGAGACAATTTTCGTAACTAAGGACCGACGTGCAACTATAATGAAATGTTGCAAAGTAACTTGTTTATTTTTAGATCTTATGAACCAAATTACTACTTGAGCAAAAGATTGAGTCCGACAGTGCTGCAATTTTTCCTATTTTTATAATTTTTTTTTTAGGAAAATAAAGTTATTCATTCATCAAATCGCAAGCAGTATATTTGAAATAAATAAAGGCGGAAAATAAGACCATTCAACAATAACATGTAATGAACTAGCGGCTTTAGCTAGTGTGTGAGCTACTTGGTTAGCCGATCTCTTAACCTAGCTAAACTTGAGATTCGGTAAGTCTCTAACAAGAAGACGTCACTCTTCAACAAGGATACCAAAGTAAGAATTGTCAACTTCATCATTCTGTAGAGCACTA
The DNA here is from genome assembly GCA_903798355.1 of Fraxinus baroniana. Classification (NCBI taxonomy): domain Eukaryota; kingdom Viridiplantae; phylum Streptophyta; class Magnoliopsida; order Lamiales; family Oleaceae; genus Fraxinus; species Fraxinus baroniana. Next base: position 11,696 of record CAIGRO010039961.1, on the reverse strand, counting down.
TATATAAACCAAGAGAGCATCCATTTCAATGGTTTGGAAATTTAGATTTAATCCAAGAAAGGGCCTCACGAACCCCCAAAGTTTCGACAATAAGTGGATTAACAATACCTTGCTACTGCCTACAAGTAACAAAAAATTAAAATTAATTAACTCACTTCAAGAATGAAAATTGATTTAATTAATCTAGTGTTTGAAACTTGGGATCATAGTCCATGGCTAAAAAATAGAGCAGCAATTTCATGGAGACATCTTGGCATGAAATGCTCCACTTTTCATGTTGTTTCTCCCAATGATTAAGGATAAAAATTGTCCATCTTCAACGTTCAAAAGTTTCTTGCTTAATTAATAAATATTTAATATCATTAATCTCAGAGCCCGCAATTCTTGCCTCGGGGGCGAACCTTCTAAAATTTGTGTCACAGAAATTTTTTAAATTAAAATATCACTTTAAACGAGGAAGAAATTGTAATAAATAATTCGGGTGGGATTGATTTAAGGCTATGTTTGATAGCCCTTTTTCCCTTGGAAAATGGTTGTTTGATGGGTTTTATTTGCCATAGAGAACTAATTTCATCCGTCCCCACACGTGCACCAATTGAAGGAGATGAAGGATGGGAAAATGGTTTCCAGGTTTTTTTTTTTTTGGGCAATAGACACGAATTTTATCACCAATTAAAAAAAAAATTCTTTAATGGACAGTTTTCATAAAAAAAAAAGTCAAACGAACACTAAAATATCCAAGATTTTAATTTCCATGTAGAAAATTATACAAATCAAACACAATTAATTGACGACGATTCACAGGAAAATAATTTTAGACAATTCAATTCTCTGAAATTCATTTTCTTTTCACCTAAATTCCATTATTACAATTAAACGGACTCTAAATGCTAGTAGGAAAATAGTTGGTACGTACTCTTATAGAAATATATTTAAAATCTATGGAACGCCTCTATTTTGTAAGATTTGAAGTAAACAATCTTATCGAATATTAGTTATTTAATTAAGAATAAAAAGAAGTTAAAATCATATCAATTCCTAAATAAATGTGTTTTAAGATTTTGAAATCATCCTAACAATTTCTTCATTTCCTAACAAATATATTAAGCAATTATTGAGCCCTTCGTCTGCAGGCTCTAACTTGTCAATACATGGAAAGGAGTGAAGACCAATACATTTTTCTAGTGTAATTAAAATTTGTTTTAGGTCATTTTCTCCATAATGAGCTATTAATGAGATTTTCATTTCCAAGAAAAATTACCTTTTTCATTAAAATCATATATTGAGCGATTAATGAGATTTTCATTTCCAAGAAAAATTACTTTTTCATTAAAATCATGATCCAAACAGTGTAGGAGTTGGTGCCCCTATTTACTTTTTTCATGTCTCATTTTCACAATTAATGATTCCAGAATGGGCTAAGGCCCAATACAAATTTTCTCTTTTGCAGCATCAACCAATAATTTGTCTGTTTTTCATTCTTCCAAAATCTTGAACGACCAATTCGATAGATTAAGCATAATCAGTGGTCTAAAAAGTTACTTTTGAAAAATATTGGACAATTTTGTTAAAAGTGTTTTGTCGACTTGATGAGTTTTTAAAGGAAGCTAGTATAAAGTAACCGTCTCAACAAACTCTTCTTGTTTACCCCAACAAAGAGATGGTTCGCTTGATCATTGGTTCATCAACAGTTGAATCGGTGGGTCTATCTTGTTTGATCTATAATGGGCAATCAACATAGTTGAAGTTTGAAGACTTTTAATTTCTAACTTATCGAGATTTTACATTAATTCTCTCCGAATTTGTGTATCACGCATAATGAAAAATGAACGTGCATGACACATATTAAAGGTTGAAAATAACTATTCCATGTACATCTTGTGTGAATTCTAGCCCCCTACACAAAAATAGCATTAAAACCTACCTTCTAGTAAAATTTAAGTTGCAAAATTATTCCACATTAAAGGATTTTGGGCCTAAAATGACATGACTGTAATTAATTTAAACAGCAAGGACATTTAATTAAAGTTGCATTTAACTCCCCGTCCTAATTCATAATGATATTCACAATTTCTAAATGACAGTTTCCTATGAAGAGACCTTTGTTTTTTGGAAAAATCTATTTGAACATAATATTTTACCTAATGGGTGCAATAATGGACAAATGACAGCCCCCTATTGGGGCGCCTAAAAATAAGTTCAATTTTCATATTTTTTATGTAAAAAATCTTGTTTGTGCACATATTATACTAGAGTGCTATTTATTTGCTTTCTCTAAAATGGGTTGTCATTAAGAAATCAATCACATATAGACTTGGACAAATATTTTTAAAACTTATAATTGATTTAAAGGATAATTGGAATCACGATCTCAAATCTTTTAATTTATTGTAATTCTTACCCTAACCTTTCATTTGTTGCAATGCCGATTGATCTCAAACATTTCATTATGTCCGGCCACGACACCACTAGACTCCGTTAGTTGATTAGAGAAATATATTTTGACCAATTTTAAAAATGACAAAATGATAAATTTATATATATTTTTTACCTATAATAATTAAAAAGTAAATAAAAGAAATAAAAGAGGAGAGAGAAAAGAAGTACTCCCCCCTTCCCAATTTTATAGGCTTGTTTCGTTTTTTACACGGATTAAGAAAACTTCTTTAATATTATTGAAAAATTAATTTTTACCAAGATTTTTCCTAATTTACCCTTATTTAATTTTTAATATGTAAAACTAAATTATTGTTGGAATTAAAAAAGATTTTGAAGAAGAAGAAATGAGAGTTGTTCCATATTTTCAAGAAATGGGAAATATGTGTATTAAATTATTTCAAGAAGTTGGCATATTAAGTGAGGAGAATTTAATAAGGGTATATTGGTAAATGAACACAATAAAATATTCTACATTAGGAAACATGCCTATATATTTGGGACAAGAAAAAAAGGAAATACAGCCTATATAATTGGGACGGATAGAGTATAAGAAGTTCTTCATCTTCTTCTTCCTCCCACACCCCCAACCCAACCAAATCAAACCCATCCACTCGCTGTGTGCTACCTTCGCCACCACCCAATCCTACCACTTTGCCTTTTTAAAAATTGATCAAAATACATTTTTCTTGGTCAACTAATGGACCTTTGGACAAAAATCATCTAAAGGTCCTTCGACTGCACATAAATGAAAAGTTAGAAACAGATGCTACAACAAAAGAAAGGTTATGGTAAAAGTTGTAAAAACTGAAAGATTTCACGCGAGCTTTCCTTTAGTAAAATTTCATTTGGCAAATCTTTTAAAAAGTCAAAAGTTATTTTTGATATTAAGAAGAGAGTCTTGCTACTCTGCCAGGCCTGGTACCGGCCTGGCAGAGATTTTGTCTCATAGGGGGCGTGGGTGTTAAAACACTTGGGGGGGTTTTTTTATTAGGTGGGTCCTTTAGGTGGGTCCCGAGGACCCACCTATTTGAGAGAGAAGAGGCTTTGCCAGGCCGGTACCAGGCCTGGCAAAGTAGTTTTATCCTTAAGAAGATGCTTTTGAACATTTTTAAATAATTTTCTGAAAATGCATTTTTTTACTAAAAGAGTTTTTAGAGGAAACTGACATAAGTTAACATCCTCTTAAAAATCTCTTTTACTAGAAGTAAAAGCAAAAAAACAAAAACCCTGTCAAATGGGCTCCCTAATTACATTCAATATTATTTATTAAACATTTGTATTTGTATATATAAAATCTTGTGTTACTTAGAAAGATAGCAGAAATTTATTGGAGTTTTGTACAAGGAAATGGTAGGTTTATATGCTTAGACATTTTTTTAAAGAACATATTTTGTAATTAAGAGAGTATCTATAAATTCAAAGAGTGGATTTTTAAACACTCCAGCAGTATCTTTATTTTTAACACTTTTAATTTTATTACCCTCTATGTATTTATTGTTTTTTCTATATTTTATTTTTACTAAATTTTTCTAAATTATTATATTATTTTTCTTCATTTTTTTTTGTATATACTATTTAATTGTATCAATATACTGAAAATTGAAGTATTTTAAATACGTTTAATTATAGTGGGTGGATTTCAAAAACATTCTCGATTTCAAAATGTCAATATGAAGATTGAGAGCATTTCACAGTGAAAAGAAGGGATCTCATTTTTAAATTTGAAGAGTCTATATTATAAGAAGGGATCTTAGTACACATAAAGTCAAAACATTTGCTGCTCAGCATTTATTTAGAAAATGGATCGTCGAAATGAATTCGACAGTAACACCATAATTGTTGAGGAAAAGCTTTTAAGTCGATTGACTATTGAAACTTGAGGCTGGCAATAAATGACTCGTGAGCTGATAAGCTGGAAAATTTTCGAACAACATTATGCATTTGGTTGGTTAGATACTGCATGTGTTTGATGCACATTGTGGAGAAAAGAATGCATTTTTTGATGTGATGGAAAATATGTGTTTGAAAAATAAGGAGATTTTTTTGGATTTGCTTGTAATATTATTTTATTGAAAAATATGTTGTTGAAAATAAAAGAGAGAAAAATGTATTTTAAAAGTAATGGGAACCAAACAAGGACTCAATTAAATGTTGATGATACTACCCTATTAATCGGTTTATAATTGGACTTGACAACTTAATTCATAAGTGTTTGAGCCACATTATTTTGAGAGAATGTATTCTGGAATAGTAGATTGATGAAGAATGTGTGGTTGAAAAATTATTAATGTGATGAAAAATATTATTTTATTGATGAATGTGTGATTAAAAATGAGTAGAAGAAGAATGCATTTTTCAAGAATGTGAATCAAACAGGGGTTTAAGATTAAAGAACTTAGATGTTTGACATAATTTCCCGAAAATAGTATCATCAAGAAAAGGAGAGGCTTTACTACCATAAGAAATTGTGACTTAAATTGAATATATTTTACTCTAGTGAAAGGAAAACTAGCTATTCAACACGAGTTAGTTTTATAATAAAAATTTAATATATTCTATTTAGTAACTAAAATTACAATATTACATTATAACACTTGACTCGTGTGGGGAGTTCGATTCCAGGTTGGAGCAGCTGAGTGATGTAATAATCAATATTGGTTGGAGCAGTTTGGTGATGTAATAACCATGGAGGAAGGCTTCTTTGAGGCAAGGAGTATAAAGGGTGCTCGAACCTGGTCAACTTGGGCATAACCCGCAGTTTACCTCCGTCGGTACTGAGGGGCCGGTGACTGGTGGTCCAGGAAATTAGTCTGGTTAAGTTGGGATATCTGTGTACCAAAAAAAAAATTGATTAAAATATAAGTCAAAATCAATAATTAGTTTTAATAACACATTTTATATGACCCCACAGCTTTTCTATCACACATTCCAGCAATTGAAATCTGCTAAAAATATGATCTTAATCTCTACCAAACAGGGGTTTGATATTAAAATACTTAAAAGTCATGTGAGATTTATAAGTATTCATTTTTTGCTGATGAACAGATTACGAACTATCAAACTACCAAAGGTTCTAAATTACTCGATCATTAAACAGCAAACAATTAATTAATATTTTAAAAATAGACAAAATATTAACCTATAAATGGTAAACTATCAAGTATCAAAAAGTTGAACGAATTGTCAAAAAAATTCTAATTTTCTCGGTAAAATCGGTCGTCCGATCCGACTTTTACAGCATAGATATGTACATTAAAAATATATCCCTTAACGACAATATGTTATGTACCCTCGTTCGCGGACATAAAATATGAATGAAACAATAGGTTCTCCGATGTGCCCATTTGAGAGTAAAGAATTGGATAATGTTGGAGTAATCTTTTTCGTGGACAAGAGTTGGCATAACAAAAGGCCTACAACAGCCTGAAGCCTCAAATCTTGATGCTCTAAATCAAAACATTTCATTTTATTGGGTGGGGGACTTCTCAATTTTTTTTTATTTTTTATTTTTAATTTCCAGATGTTCATGTCTAACATTTAGCCAACAAGATTTACCAACTAGAAAGATAGTATGTTGGTGCATAAGTTTGTAAAGTGGGATCCTCCGTATATGTGTTGACCAATATGGTTAGGTGAATTATGGATGGATAATGCAAAGGAGATTATAGATATCAAATCCAATAAACGTCGTTATTAACAGATCCTTTACCACGTGTTACCTGCACACTTGTACACCAGTAACTGCAAATGCTGGCATCCACACATTGGTCCGACAACTGTATGCACTCTGGATCAAATCAATTAAGAAAATATACTTGAGTGTGAGAGATATAAATGGACAAAATTTTGGCTAGGTTTCATTTGCACGTCGTTCCCTAGATCATCCATGATTCCATGGAGTAATTATAGGAAAAAATAGGTGTAAGGATATATTCATCCTTTTGGACACATCAAACATTCATTGGTTTTGTCTTTTCGCATATTTTATTTGATGATGATTCCTTTGTAACGGTCATTGCGCACTCTAAAGATTTATATCTTATTTGGGAAGAGATTATGCGGCCTTAACTGTCGTAGCTGGTGCCGAGGGAAAATGGAGAAAGAATTTTCCTAAGGCAAATAGGTCACACACTTGCCTCGCCTTACAAGGTAGATGACGTTCGAACCCAACCCTTTCACATAGCTCGGCCTCCTCCGTAGATGAGTCGAGTTTAGGCTTCATACAATCCTCAAGTGGTCATACTCATATCCCTGATTTTGTGAGCTAAGCATGCGGTATTATGCTAGAAATATTTATAGAATTATGCTAAGTGTACATTCCATGAATGACATTTTGCCTTACATTGTGTGGAGATTTAAAAAGTGTCGGGCAAAGGTTTTTTTTTTTAAATGTCTAATTATGTATTGACACGTGGCATCATGTAAAAAATAATAAATTTGCTACGTGTACACAACTTGATACTCGCCTTTTCGATCTCATAACTCCATTAATACGTTCCCTAAATATCACCAAAAAATTATGGGATTTTATATGGCATGCGCACGCTCCACTCGGCCCTCTATTCATTCGCGGCTTACACATAGCACTCACTTGTAGCAAAATAGTATTACGGAGCAAATAAAGTCATAAAGATCTTCAATACAAATCTTATCGTCATTTAATTATGAGAACTCCGCATTCGAATTATTCCCACACGTAATGTGACACATCGAATTTACAAATAAATAAATTTATTTTATCTATAAAATGTTGAATTTCTACATGAAGCACTTCAATATAGTGAAATATTAACTTATAAAGGGACTTCTAATAACTAATACAACAATGAAAAAGTTACCAACACTTCCACAGTCGAGCATGTTGCATCGGACTTGTCTAGTGCGGTTATCTCTCTGTGTGATTTGCGGGCTACTGCACATGGAACGATGTTTACCCAATACGCATTCAAGGATAGCGGCTGCGTGTTCCTACATCAATAAAAAAAAAAATGAAAAAGTCGCACTATTAACAACTTATTTTTGTAATAGTAAGTTAAAAATGAATGATTTGATTATTAACCAATTCCAAATACGAAAATGGTCCAAAACTCTATAAAATACCTAAATAATTTTGCTTCTAAGCCTATGTTTGTGCCACATTCTTTTTTTCATTCTCATTCTTCTACTCATTTTCAACCACACATTCTCCAATAAAATAATATTTTCTATCACATCAACAACTTTTCCTTCTTTTTCAACCACATATTNAAATAATTTTGCTTCTAAGCCTATGTTTGTGCCACATTCTTTTTTTCATTCTCATTCTTCTACTCATTTTCAACCACACATTCTCCAATAAAATAATATTTTCCATCACATCAATAACTTTTCATTCTTTTTCAACCACATATTTCTCATCACATCAACAAAAAAAAATGCATTCTCTTAAAAATAATGTGCACCAAACGGGGGCTAAGGACTTTAATTTTCAACTTGGACTACCGTATGAGATTTAAGTGAAACACGTTGTCGTAAGAGCTACTATGAAAAAGTGGAGGCCCTTTAGGCACATCTCCAAGTGGTAAAAAGAAGGTGGAAAAACTCTAACTTTGACCATTAGGTAAGTGCAAGTGTACAAGCAATCTTTCACCCTGTGCCCTTGAAGACATAACATGCAATTTACTTTCTTTACCAAATTTCAGGACAGGACAGATGGGACCCTCGAAGTTGGGGTTCAACCCCTTTTTTAAACTATGAAAAAGTGGAGATTATAACACTTTTCGTTCGCATTGACTCGAAACTTTAATAGACAAACAAGCAAGTCATCACGTGGAGACTTACAGCTCCTCATCATAAATCTACTTTCGAGGGAATCATAAAATCCCTTTTATCTAACAGTTGCGGCAATCACTTTCTTACAAAAGCGAGAAAAAACATGATCGATTCTTTATTTATTTATTTTTGGCAAAATTTTACCCAATTTGTTTGTCATAATTCAGTTTCAAAACATTTTTTCTATCAGAATCATCCTTAGCATTTTATTTCCTTTTCTTGTTTTCTTATCAATTATGTTGAATTAAAAGAAAATGGACCTCTGAGCAAAAGGTGTTTCCCACCCAGAAATTCACATGGAGATTGTTTTTATGTCTACTTAAAAAACCCTCCAAAGCCCCCATCTACATTATTTTGTGAGTAATTACATTTTTCTCGAAATCCCTTAAAAAAAAAAAATCAAAATAGAGTGAGCTTTTGATACTAACAATAGCACTCATGTTTTTCTTTGATTATATATGCTGATAATGGATATAAAAACATTATGTAATTCAATCCTGGAGCTCTATCCATTGGGTTATATCCTCCAGAATCAAGTAGAGTACATTTTTTTTATGTCGCAACTTTGCCTGCTCGAGCCATAAGATTTTCGGGAAAAAAGGGATAAGAAGTTGATATTGCTGTCTTTGCTTTAGAATGAATATTTTCTTACATTTCATTAATTCCGTCATCAATCTATCAAGAGATACAAAATTTCACCATGTTTGAACCACATTATAATTATAATTTTCATTTTCATTCTTCTACTCATTATTAACCACACATTCTTTAATAAAATAATATTTTTTACCATATCAATAATTTTTTTTTTAACTACATATTCACCATCACATTACCCAAAAAAAATTATTATTTTCATTTTAACTGCATCAAACAGGAGCTTAATTGTTTTACATAAAACCTAATCATTTATTGGATATAGAAACAAAAATGGATTGTGCTGGTAACAATGACAACCCTGCAGAGCATTAAGTTCCCATTGGACAGAGACATCATTGCAATACACTCAGTAGTCAGAGATTGCAAGCAATTTTGCACAATCTGTGAAGAGTGAGAGCAGCTGGACACACTGTTTAGGCATTCATTTTACAAGAAATGCATTCATATTTTCTTGATTTGATGGACCTCCCTTTCTCTAGCATAAAGATTCTCTTGTGGGTCCTTCAGATTTGACTACATGATTAATCTCCATTGCCACCAATTGCCAGGCAACAATCTTCAAATTTTTTTAAAGAATAAATAATTACAATTTAGTACTATCCACTTTAATTCACTCATTCATCTAGAATTATATTAAGGAGGTGTTTGGTAGAGATTAAAATTAAATTTTTAGTAGATTGTTATACAAATTTTTGAAATGTGTGATTGAAAAGCTGTGGGATTCACGAAAGATATGATTAATATGAATTGTTTGACTTAAATTAAAATCTGATTTTGATTTGTACCAAAGAAGTCCTAAAGGCTAAATCTATTATATGTTTTAATTCGGTGCGTCTAAGGCAACCTCAAATTTTAGACGGTAACTAGTGAACATGATGTAAATTTTTGTGAACTTGGTACATTAATTACTACTTCATATTGATGCAGTCCTGCAGACACACGTCACGTCAACTCGAGAGAAAATCATAAAGTTTAAACCGTGAAATGTCTCTTCTGCATTTACTCTTTTTACCGTGCTTAAAAATACTTGTACGCTCAGCGAAACATGTTGCAAGTTCTTTTCCTTGGTTGGTGTTGAAATAAGTATGCTATACAAATGTGGTTTACAAAATGTGTTGATAAAATGATGTAATAAGATCTAGATCATTAATTTCAAAAAAAAATTTTAAATTATTGGTCAAAATGTTGCCAACACGTATTTTGTAAACCAATTTTGTAACATAACTTTGTACAAGTAGCATGACTCGCTACAAAATCTTTAATTGGCTCCTACTTGAAATAAAGTAATTTTTTCGCTTGTAACAAGGGGGGAAAAATATTTTTTTTCGTAGGAACTCACAATCGCTACTCGTGAGTGCGCACTGGGTAAACCTCGCTTTATGTGTAGTATCCCGCAAACCATACATGAGAGATAAACCACACTAGGTAAGCCCGGTATGACGGACTTGACTGAGAAAGTGTTGACAGTGAATTCGAACTCATAACTTTTGGTCTCCGTGTTCACCTGCTCCACCAACTTGTCCACCCTTGAAGGGGTAACTTTTATATATAGACTAGGAGGCAAAGTGAAGTAAAAGTAAAATTGATTTCTTTTTAATTTTGGCCAAATATGTTGTAGTAGAGAGTGCAAAATTACACAAAACTGATAAAAGTTTCTTTCAATTAGGCTCGATAAAAAAAAAATTGATCAAATTGATCGAACTGAATAGACCTCGTCAGTTCGGTTAGTATCGATTTGACATGGTTAATTGGTTTGATTTGATTTTATTCTAAGCAAAATCATGGAGGATCGGTTCGGCCAAAGTTTAAAGCTTCAAACTGCTGGTTAACCGACCCAACCCATTTAAACATGTTTCTATTTGTTCTTTGAAAAAAGAATGAAAAATCAAAATCAAAAGTTTAATGATGTTCTCCTAAAAGTAGAGGTACCTGAGCCATCTCTTTGAGAAGTTTTATTGAATACTATATAAAGTCTTATTTTATAAGGACACTTTCAATAAAACATTGATATTATTTTATGTCATTTATAAACATTGTCTTCTGTTTCGGTCGGTAGGCCTTGTTTTTTAGTTAATTTTTTTTCTATATAACATGTTTTACTTGTAATATGTTCGTCTTCTGAAAATGCAGGTTGAGATAATGATTTTCGTTCTTTTTGAAAATTGAAATTCCAAAGCTATTTTTAGTTGCTATAGATTGTAACTCAAATAAAAAAGTCGTATAAATCAAAAACAAATTTGCACAAAAGCTCAAACCAACTAATCGAACCGAATCAAATTACATTGACTTGGTTTGGATTGGTTTAAGAGCTAGACTGTGTCCAAGGCAGATATAGACTTTTGAAGACAGGGGGCACAATCAAACTTTCACAAAGTGACGAAAAAATTAAATTAAGAGATATTTTATTACAATTGCACTACAACAAAAATAGCCTACATCACTATCCACATAAATTACTAGTCACAAACTACCCAAAAATATGAACCACCCTAACTACTCTCAAAATGTCTGATTCTAGTTCTCCTACTACCTTCCATTATTCTGTGTTCACTTTTCCATCCACTATAACTGGAGCAAGAGCTATATGAAAAGTACAGAATATCCATTAGCAAAAAGGATAAGGAAAAGAATGGTTCAGCTATCTTAAGGTCCATCAAAAAGTAAAGAAATCAAATGGCAAAATCAAATTGATAAATTTTGAGACAGTAACTTTCTAGATAAAATGCAATAGAGTTCTAGTTCAAGTCAATACTTATCTAAAACACGTTCCTTCTAATAATCATTTC
>CAIGRO010039956.1:0-10192 GCA_903798355.1 Fraxinus baroniana | reverse complement strand
TATGATGTTGTTATGCTTGCCATAACTTATATGCATTAATGCATGAGAAGAGACGAGCATCTCTTATGAGATAAGATGAGAATGTTATGCATAACTTATGTGCTTAAATGCATGAGACGATACTACCCATACCTTATGATTTTAAAGAGCCTATGATTTTCAAGAAAATGAGCCAATGATGATGATATCACTGTATATTTTGCATAATTATGTGTTCAATCATTGTGTAAATTAATTATCGGCGATGAGTCTACTGGGTATTTCTTCGAAATACTCATTCCGTAATTTTAACAATATTTGCAGAATTCGGAGACGGTGGAGTGTGATGGGGCAGTGGTGGCATGAATTAATAGTCGAATTAATCTTGGATTTTTAGTGTTTGAGGTGCGATCGTGATTGTAATTTTGTCTCTTAGTTGGTCGTTCATTATCGTGTAATTTATCTCATACATTTCGTCGGAGCCCGAACATTTTTGTCTAGTGTTATAAAGCTTCTCCCACGTCCAAATCCTATTTTATTATTATGACATTGTTCCACGCATGTTGGAATTAGTTTGAGAGAACACGAGTGGGCTATGTATTCGTATCCACATCTATGGTGCCAAAAATGAGGTCAACTGAATAATGTCCGTGGGAAACGTCATTATAACCACAGACATTCTCATGGAAAAAGTTTAATAGAATATAGTTGGGCATCCCCCTTGAAAAATGAATTGTTCTTGATAAAGAACAAGAGGAAACCCCAAAAGTTGGAAAAATTTTAACACTGTAGTTAAGGATTAATGAGTTCAGTTCGTGATGTCCCTCCTAGGAGGGTAAAAGAAAACATTGATGAAGAGGCTCCAGTGGGTCGGGGCCAACACCACCACCACCATAGGCATAGTGCGATGAGGGTAGTTGCTCAACTTATTCAAGAGATAGCAACCATGGCTACCAACTTAAGGAATATCATCGACCAAAACATGGTCATGTAAGAACTCCTCATGCAGATGCAAGGCAAGTGATGACCTCTAATATATCTTTTTGCACTACAAGGATACTATTCACGTAAGGATGAAGTCCAAAGTCAGAAGGCCCTTGAAAGGAAAGTGGGGATTGATATTTCCTCGAACTATGCTTCTAGCCAACCCACCTAAATCCATGTTGACATGGATGATAATTTTCCTCTCGAATATGAGCTAAAACACATACCACAAATGTTTGTTACTATGTTCAATAGAATCAGCTCCGTGGAAACTAGGCATACGCCGCAATGGCAATCTCCTGTGATCTAGACATCGAAGGAAAGGCATGGACATGCTCTAGGCCCTACCCCACCTAGAAATAGGCGCCACATAAGGAAAATGGTAAGGGACCAAGTAGGGCCATCTCATCTTCCACCCAGATATCAGGTTGATGAAGAAGAAGATTCGAAAAAACCCGAAAGATCTTGTGAACTCGATGACGACGACGAACGAAAATTTGCCTTTTTCACAAGAACTAAGAAATGCTCATGTCTCGAGTCAATATATGTTGCCAAAAATACCAAAGTATGATGGAGGATGCAATCCTACTAAGCATTTGAATAGTTATAAAACACATATGAGTCTGAGAGGCACGACCACCGCCATCAAATGCAGAGCCTTCCATCTAACTTTTAGTATGGCAGCTTAAATTTAGTACAATAAGATACACCAGGAAGTATTAGGAGTTGGGCCAAAGTTCAAAAGTACATTCTTGAAAAGATTCATTGTGAGTAAGGAAGAAGATGCTCATATCCAACGACTCAAGACATGAGGCAACAAAACGAGAAGACATTGAAGAGTTTTTTTTTTTTGCCCGCTTTACTGACCAGATAACATATTGCATACAAGTGACCAATCGAAAGGCATTATCTGCACTATGAAGTGGATTAAACATGAACACCCTCTTCTGGAGGGATGTATAGAGCTAGAACCCCACTAACTATGATGCCTTATAGGAAATGATGAGATATGAGATCATCAATGGGGAGTTGATTGACCACCAAAATAGGGGTAGAAGGGGTCTTTAACACCCGCAGAGACAGCGTGGTAGAAGACCTACCCTTTACCTAATGGACCACCAATAGAACCAGGCTAGTAATGAAGTTCCCAATTCCAACCAAGCACTTGCCACAACTACATTGAATATGGTGCCCACGCTGGCTTACGAATGAGTGAACCCTGAAACTAACATGAGGCAGACTAGATCCAGACAGAGGGCCCCAAAGAAGGAGAGGTAGAAGGCGGGGTTTGTAACATATGAGTAGGCCTAACATCTCTCAATATTGTACTTATCATCATTCCTACAATCATGACACAACTGACTGTAAAGACATAGCCCAACACCCTTAACATGTGAATGCATGAAACAGCAAAAGAAATGATAAAGAAAGGCCTAGGCATGAAGAAGCTAGATCCTCCGATTAGGAGCCATCCCCACGGCAGAGAGAATGCAATAAAGAAAGGCCTAGGAAAGCACAAGGAACCGTAGGAATTCCCGACTGATATAAAAGATGCTCATATATGTGAAATTGATATGATATTTAGAGGACCCTACGTTGAGGGCAATATAAGGAACTCTCAAAAGAACTATGCTAGAGAAGTTAATAACCCTCTAATGACTAAATACATATTGGGGAGTAGTTCCTGAAGGCAGTTACCCCCCATTACTTTCACTCATGAAGATGTTAAGGGTATACACTTTGCTTAGTGTGACGCCCTCGTGGTAAAGGCTGACGTGGCCCGAAATGGGTTGAAGCTTATGCTAGTTGATAATGGTAGCTTCGTAAACATCTTTTTTGGGGCCACTTTTAATAAGATGATCATTGATCATTAATTAATCCCCATCACAACTCCCTTGTATGGCTTCATGGGTGACACATCATCTCAAGGGAAAAAATAGCATTTTCTGTAAAAATGGAATAGCCACCCCCAAATAGCTCTGAATTTCATGGAATTTTTGGTAGTAGATAACAAGTTAGCCTATCATGGGATGCTCGGTAGACCCAACTTAAAGGACTTATGGACTATCATCTCTATTTACCACATATGTATAAAGTTCCCTACCAAACATGGGGTTGCCACAGTTAGGGATAACCAAAAGGAGAAATGGAATGCTACCTAAATTCAATAAAAAAAAGCTAAACCCAGGGATATCAACGTAGTGCTAATGGATGTTGATATAGTGGACGCTCCAGGAGACCGAAATTTTGATCAAGAAGATGTTGAAATTACGGAGGCCCTTGAGCAGATGGTCATGATCGACGAGTTATACCATCGTATTATTGAGTCTGAATCCTGAGCAGCATAGGTGAAGGAGCTACAAAGCTTCTCGATAGATCTTCAAGGCACCACCAAGGCACTGTAGGTGGGAAAAGACCTATCATTAGAGACCAAAGACTCTAGGATTTTTTGTGCAAAAATTCTGATGTCTTTCATGGAGGAATGAATAAATGGTGGGCATTGACCCCAAGATCATTTGTCACTTCCTGAAAATTGACCCTAAGGTTGTCCCTCATACACAGAAGAGAAGAGCCCACTACCCAGAAAGATATGAGACCTTATAGGAAGTGCAAAAGCTGATAATGAACAGCTTCATTAGGAAGACTATTTACCCAAAGTGGGTCTCAAATCCAGTCTTGGTAAAAAAAACAATGACAAATGGAGTGTGTGCATAGACTTCTCCAACATTAACCAAGCTTGTTCAAAGATAATTTTCCCTTTCCAAGGATAGACCAACCCATGAACTCCATTGCTGGACACTAGCTATTGAGCTTTATGAACGCCTACTCAGACTATAATCAAATCTCCATGTACTCGACAGACGAGCAAAATACCTCTTTCATTGCTGACAGAGGTCTTTATTATTACAAGATGATGTCCTTCAAGCTAAAAAATGTTGGTGCTACTTACCGAGACTTGCTAATAAAATGTTTGCCAACCTCATTGGTAAAACAATGGAGGTCTACATGGACGACAATCTCGTAAAAAGCTTAAAGACGGATGACTATGTAAGGCACTTGGATGAGACTTTTCAAATCCTACGAAGGTACAGAATGAGGTTGAACCCCCTCAAATGTGTGTTCAATATTGCTTCTAGCAAATTGCTAGGATACATGGTTAACCAAAGGGGAATAGAGGTGAATCTAGAGAAATTTTGAGCTTTGGCAGAGATGAGGTCTCCTAAAAAACAAAATGAGGTGCAAAGCTTGATCAGGCGTATGACGGATTTAATCCATTTCATCTCGAAGGCTACCGATAATTACCTCCTAATCTTTAAGATCTTGAAAGGATGTAAGAAGTTCCAATGGATGGAGGAATGTGAAGAGGCCTTCCAGGGTTGAATAAGCTCATAGGATAGGCCCCATCATCTCAAAACCCAAGTCCGAAAAGGCTTTGCAACTCTATTTGGTCGTTTCTAATGAAGTCATCAGCGCGGTTCTCATAAGAGAAGAAGATACCCTCGAATTGCTTGTCTATTATGTGAGTAACACACTTTTGGCTGTCGAAACTTGTTACCCTAATATGGAAAAGTTAGCTAGAGCCTTAATTACTGCATCTAGAAAGTTGAGGTCATACTTCCAAGTTCACATGATACTTGTGTTGTCAAAATATTCACTCAAGCAAGTACTTCAGAAACCTGACTCTTCTAGAAAATTGCTAAAATGGACGGTTGAGTTCAGTGAGTTTGAGATTGTTTTTAAAACGAGAGTCGCTATCAAAGGCGCCATTCCCTCGCGGACTTTGTAACAAAATTTGCCAACATTCCGGAGATGGACGAAATAATAGTGCTCATAGAACCTCTGGAACCTCTTACATAGAACTTGTTTGTAGATGGTTCGTCCGAAGATACAGGCTCATGAGTGGGTAAGTCCTAATTAGCCCCAAAGGACACAATCTCATATGCGCAGTGAGGTTCGGGTTCAAGGCTACTAACAACGTGGTAGAATATGAAGCATTACTAGCCGGCTTAGGGTTAGCTAAAGAAATGCAAGTGAAGAGGTTGCTCATTAACAGTGATTCCTAACTGGTAGTTAGCCAGGTAAATGGTAACTTCATGGCTAGAGATAAGAGCATGGTCAGATATCTGAAACTGGTGATGGATTTACTCCCATCTTTTGAGAAATTTGAGTTAGCTCAAATTTTGCATGTTAAAAATGCCCAAGCTGATGCTTTGTCCAAATGGCTAGTTGCAAAGACTAGAAACTACCAATGATTATGCCGATTGAAAACCTCTTAGATTCTTCCACTACTAAAGTAAAACAGGTAATGTGGGCAGAAGGAATGCCTACAAGGATGTAACCTATACTAGCATTTCGTAAAGATCAAACCTTCCCTAGCAACAAAAATGAAGCTTACAAACTTAGTAGGAAGGCATCTCACTTTGTATTCCAAGTTGATGTGCTATACAAAAGAGGTTTTTCATTACAACCCTCCCAAGAGCTAACAGTGATATCCAACCCAAAACTGTTTGCCAAATGGGGGATCGACCTTATAGGCCCTTTACCCAAGGGTAGGGGTAGTGAAAGTTTTTTTATAGTCAACATTTATTACTTTACAAAATGGGTTGAATCCGAACCTTTGGCCAAGATCATAGAAGCTAACACTTCTAAGTTCGTGTGGAAGAATATGATACGTTGGTTCTGAATTCTTCATTCAATAGTTTCAAATAATGGGCGTCAATTTGATAGCAAAAAGATCAGGGACCTATGTTAGGAACTTGGGATTAAGAAGCATTTTTCAACACCTCACCACTCCCAAGCAAATGGACAAGTAAAGGCCGTAAACAAATCCATTAGGTATAATTTGAAAAGAAAACTTGACGCATCCAATGGAGCATGGGTTGATGAACCGCCTAACTATTGTGGGCAATTCGAACTACAAGGCAGACCCCTAACTGAAGAAACCTTGTTCTTAATGGCTTATGGTGCGGAAGCAATGAGCCCGGTGGAAGTCGGGTTACCTTTTCCCTGTCGATTACAATTCAATGAAATATCCAATGACGAGTTGAGAAGATGTGAGCACAATTTCTTCGATGAAAAGAGGGATGAATCCCAAATAAAACTAGCTGCATATCAAAGGAAGATGACTTGTTACTACAATGCGAAAGTTAAGAAATTCCAGATAAACGAACTCATGCTTTGAAAATTTTTCCTATCCTCCAAGGAATTAGGGATAGGCACGTTAGGTCTGAACTCGGAAAGATCGTATCACATTAAAGAATGGCTACGACTAACATTTATTGGATAGAAGACCTGGATAGAAAAAAATAGACTCGTCCATGGAACATAGAGCATCTTAGAATACACTACCAGTGATTAGGTTTAACGGCTATAGGAACCTTCAACCCTTATAAATATCTTGAAATGATTTAATAAAAGTATGTTTTCGTCTATTACATCTAAAGCACAAGCCTCCCATGAAGAAGTTGAACGTCTTGGGAGAAATCCCTATATGGATTGACCATCCACCATGTAGGGAAGCGTGGGCGCCTTGGAGAAGATAATGGGATCCCAAAACATCATTGGCTCTCCAATACGTACAGTACAAGCCTCCTATAAGGAAGTTGAACGTTATGAAAGAAGCCCCTACATGGATGAACCATCCACCATATAAGAAAGCGTGGGCGCCTAGGAGAAGAAGATCAGATCCCAAAAGGGATTACCTTATTGGCTCTCTGAGGCATATAATACAAGCATCCTATAACAAAGTAGAATGTCCTAGGAAAAGCCTCTACATGTATTCCATTAAACAAGAATTTTGTACAATTTGGGGCCTCAGCCAGTACATAACAAAACAAAACAAAAAATCATATACTATGCTGGAGGTGGCAGGGAGTTTGACGTCATAGCCAGTGCTTTAGTAACTGGGGCTTTTAGGCCCGACGCTTCGTCCTCAAAAGCACCATCTTGGCCTTTTGTTTTCGTTGCATATCAACTGGGATTTGAAGTACCTTTTCCAAAAAATCCGCTTTCAATTCAAAAGCATTGAGCTCTAGGTAAATCTCTCATACTCTCTCCACTACTTCAATGTAGGCAAATCTTTTCCAATAGGTGCCGAAGTGCTCATACTCTTCCGTTAGATGAAAGTTGGAAATGTAGTCATTCACTGCCTTAGCCTTGGCTTGCTCAGCCTACTTTTCATAATGTCTTATTTAAGTCTCCAGAAACCCATTGGCATCCTTGAGCCCAACGTTCTCTAAATTGACCTTCTCCAAAACTTCGACCGTTCTCTTCTGATGATTGTTTGAAGTTTCGGCCTTTTTGTCAAGGAAGTAACCTCGCACTACAATTCGGGGACCTCCCTCTTCAAAGCTTCAATCTCCGCTAATGCAAAATCTAACTTAACGCCTCTTCAGCTTGTTGGGCCCTCAGCTCTTTAACTTCGAGTCTTATTTTCTTTATATCTTCTTTCATTGAGGCCTTTTCAATCGACTTCTGATTGCGTGTCTGAGTATCTTTCAGTACTTCTTGACACTCAAGGGCGGTCCCAAAAGCCCAGGCACATTAGCTCACTAGGTTTACCGTCAGATCCACAGCATTGCAGGTAGAGACATAGTTCTACCATCTTTTAGTCCAAAACTTGTAAAAATCGGCAGTGGCGCTACGGGCCTTAGGCTGCAGCATCTCCATTATGGCTGGGAAAATCTCCTTATCTTGCCCAACCAAGAACCTTTCGGATTCCCCAGGGGTCCTCGCTACTGGTGCCTTTTTTTACGGCCTCTTCACTGGACAGTCTAAGCTTGAAGGCCTTAGCAGCATTAAACAAAGCATGCATATGCTTCAAAAGATAAGGTTGGTAGCTGAGGATATGGTGGCGTCGAACTTGCCTAAAGAAAGGCTGGAGCTACGAGTTAATTTCCTTTTGTTTGGGGCTCTTCTAATTTTCCATTGCCCTTAACAGCTTTGTAAACCCCTTCATCCTCGCTCTTCTCAGTATGTTCCTTGTTGAGGCATCTAGCTTCCCCATGACATGCTTCGTACTTCCAGGGGACGACTTTAAAGCCCTACAGTTCACTGCGGATATGGCACTTAATATCGAAGCCATGTCAAGGGTAGGAAAATTCTTCCTCCCAAAGTTATCTGCAAAAAGTGGAGATTATGTTAAAATCAAGTATTATGTTTCAAACAGAGGGCTTCGATATTTACCTTTAGAAGCCATCAATTCGAACTCCAGAAAGAATTTGCTTCGGTTGATTAGGCAGTCAAAGTTGAGTGATCTTTATGGTCGCTGGTAGATGTCTTCGATAACGTCCTACTTGGCCTAGGAAATTTCGAAACGAGTCCCTGAAACTATAAAATAAAACATCATACAGATGTTATAAATGAAGTACCAAGTTTCAAAAAAAGAAAAAAAAATGACTCACAAACTTCGGAGTACTGGGTTGGTACGATGCAAGCTGGGGTTTTATCCCCCTCAACCATCTGTCATTTGTCCCTAACCAAGAACCATGACTCCTTCCAATCCTTTATAGAGGATAGCAGACCCACCACAGAGAAGCATGGGCCCCAAGGAGTCATGTAGTACCATCATTTGGACTCTCCCTTCCCAAGTACCTAGGGTTGAAAAAGTGTTTGGAAAACACGAAGGGACATGTCATCGCTAAACAAGGACTTCTTCCAAAGGAAATATGTCTCGGCCAATTGGCTCCATACATTTGGTAATAATTGGGTGGGAGCCAACATGTAAGACCTCAGAACCACCCTAAAAAATTTGGCGTAGAGGTAGACACATACATGCCTTAAACAAAAACTCATTAACTACCACACATCTCGGCCTCGGATAGTAGACGTGTTCATGGGCGTCGAGCTCTAAAAGTTTTATGGAATCCAGGATTCTATAATTTTCTCTAATTTCAACCAACTTTGTGGAGATAATTGTAAAGGGAATTTTTTCAGCCCTCCCATCCCGCCTCATAATCAATGGGGGCTTCACTCATTACTCAATAACCTCGGTCTAGTCCCTCAGACGCAGCCTGTTTCCCAACCCTGGCAATGGTGACCCTCTTATCGCTAGTACTCAACCCGAAGGCCATTAAAATCGAAAAAACAAAAGATGGTAAGGATAGAAAGATAGAAAGTTTCAAGGAAATTACCCAAACAAAAGGAAGCTCTAAGAATGCGACGTCGCCGAAGAACAGAAATGATTGATTTTTTTTTATTGCTAGATAAATTTGGAAGACTTTTGCAAAAGTGAAAAAATGATACAAAGAGCATGATTGTGGCTTTTATGGAAGAAAGGACGAAGTTCAACCATTGGATCTACATCTACTCCATCTAAAGAGTCCATTTTTAACTTCATCTGAGGCGTTGAATTCAAACAGTTTTTTGTCATTAACGCCTCAAATTGATTCGTGTCTCACACGCAAGAGCTTCGGTGCTTCAATATAAACTTATAACAGCGTGGCCATCATTGCGCATTCAATATGCAACGGCCGTATGTGTATTTTGAAATGCCTCGGTTGTCTTTCCTTGGTAATGTACAAAACATCAAATCATTGGCACAATTCTCAAAAGCATACTTTAATGAAAACAAAATAAGTCTCATCAGTTCAGCACTTTACTGCTTCGCTCAAAAGGAAATTTCAACTACTTTCGAAATAAGAGCCTCATCAGTTATCACTTCAATGCTTCGACTCAAAAAGGAAATTTCGTCTACTTTTGAAGCAAGAGCCTCAACAATTCAGCACTTCAATGCTACGGCTAAAAAGAGGAAATTTTAGCTACTTTCGAAACAAAAGCCTCAGCAGTTCAACACTTCAATGCTTCAGCTAAAAAAGGAAATATCAGCTACTCTCGAAACAAGAACTTTAGTAGTTCAACCTTTCAGCATCACGTAAGGATAGGACGTGAGAATTAGGTTTAGCTTCGAACTCCAACAATGATATCAATATCTATATTTGAACTTGGGGGACTATTGTGTTGGTCAAAAACCTAACCGTAATAGGAAATATAATTGAAGAAAATTGGATCGAGACAAAAGTACACGCATGACATGAATAACCACACATGAATTTTGGGGACTTTTGTTATGTTTTGCCACCTAGTGTAATGCCCCAATTTTTAATACACCTTGAGGTGTTACCAACATAAATTTTCATGTACTTAAAATGCGGAACTATAAAATCCCATATTGCTAAATAAACAAATCATTCATAAATTTAAATTCGAATCCTAAAATCATGTCTTTATA
>CAIGRO010039899.1:0-19736 GCA_903798355.1 Fraxinus baroniana | reverse complement strand
TTTCCTTTATTTTAGACTATAAATAGTCTCTTTATATTTAGGTTTTGTATTCACTTTTCATTATGTAGAAATAATGAAACCCTAGCCTCCCTTTTTCTCTTTCTTTTCTTTGAATTGTTTAACAAATTCTAAATTAATTAACATTCACGTATATTCGAATATTACTTTTACAACACTTTTAAAGTATTTCGTAATAACGTACAACGATGACTAGTTACTCTAAAGTAATATTGTCTAACATGTTCAATGTTGATTAGTTACTCTAAAAATAATACTGTCCAACTCAAAGTCTAGCCTTTAATCCATCGCCATATCTAAGGGTCTAATTTTCCCTCGATGAAATGTGTATAGGATGCACATCCAAAATCTTTTAGATTTGAATAATCTGAATGGTTTCCATTCCACATGTTTATTAGGAAATTAAGTTGCAATTTCAATGGCTTCCCCAAAAAATAATTTTGGTAATCCTAAACTAAGTAACACGCACCTCACTTTATTTAACAAGGTTCTGTTCATCCTCTTAACAATCCAGTTTTATGTGCAAGTTATAGTTCTATGCCTTAGAATGCTAGATTCTTCGCAAAAGTTGTCAAATTTTAAATTACAAAACTCTGCCCTAAGGACTTTTATTTTTTTTTAGGGTTTTCTATCAATTTTTCCACTATTTAGTTTAAAGTTCAACAATGTGTGCGATTTATTCTTTAAAATAAAGGCGCCCAAGCCATGCTTGAATAATCATCTATTATAAGTTAAGAGTCTTGCAATACAGGGAAAATTTCACAAGCTTTGTACAGGTAACCAACTATCCATTTCTCATTGGCAGATGCAAAAAGAAAAAAGAAAAAAAAAAAAGAAATGAAAACTGTCAATCAGGTGCTGCGTGCTGCCAATGCAACACCTGTATGCAGTACTTGTGGTTTTTCCCTATAAGTTATAGGTAGTAAAACCAATGTATTTTCTGCCCTAAATATCAGCATGAAAGTATTCTAAAATAGCAGATGGTTTTCTCTATACCAACCATTAGTGGTAATCTACTTTGTTTACCCAATATACAATCTTCATAGAACTCAAGCTTTTCAGTTTTGTCTTTACCAAACACTTTCTCTTTATGAATGACTTATATGACCCAATCTATGGTGCCATAATTGTGACTTATCTATGTCTGACCTAACTGGATTAGCTAAATCACCCAGTTTGCCTCAAACAGATATAGACAATAGGTTTTGAGTGATGGTTTTATTTCTTTATACCATAATGACTTTTAGCAATTCCTGCAATTCTAATATCATATCCTGCCTTTAACCGATAACTAATGTCATTAGCTATTGAGATTTGTCCACCATTGATTTGCATAAAATCAATGAACCTTTCTTTGTTTGGAGACAGGTGAAATATGCAACCAGAATTTAATATCCATATATTTGCACTCCTATTAGAGGTGGTCATAAAACTACCCCATTGGTTCTTGAATGTTATCACAAGCTACAGTTGCACTCCCTTCAGCATTTTGTCTATCTTTCATATCGAAAGTTCTTTTAAAACAGTCTTCGATGAAGTGCCCAGATTTATCGCAGTAATATAATTTTTTATGTTTATCCTTTGTTTATTTTTGGTCTTGTTCTTACATTTACTCTTTCAGTATGTCATTTTCCTTTGTATGATAATATCTATGGTTAGGTTCTCTTTTCCATACTCTTTAAGACATTCTTTAAATCCTTGTATCTGTCTTCTAAAGAATTCAACTGAGCATTAATCAACTGATCATCAGAGGTTTTGTCATCACAATCTGCTAGATCATGTGTTAGTTAATAGTTATTTGTTATATCAATTTCTCAATCAAGAAAAATTTCAAAGTATGCAACAAAGAATCGCCATAGATCATGTATCCATAGATGATGCAATCGTCAACGCCAACAGTCACATATGGTATTAAGACAATCAAATAAGAACAATCGAAGTAGCAAGTACAGTAAATCGAGGAATCGAGCACTTCTGTTAACCTTAAGGAATTCAAACCTTATAATCAGGCACGTACCCTCATTTTCTAAGATTCTTTGAGGTACTGGTATTTATTGATTATTCTTCTTCGAAGCCCTTAAAATTTTCTAAGATTCTTGGAGGTTCAATACATAATATCCCTTTGAGCATCCACCAAGAGATAATGCTCAAACACTAAGTATTAATAGAACAACGTTGAAAAGTTTACAAGATTACAATCCAAACAAGCAATAGATCTCTCTATAACACTGAAAAAGTGTAATCACATACAGGGTTTCTATTCATCCACATCAACCACAAACCTAGCCTGCTTTTAACTATAAGAAAGAATAATGATATTCACACTGAAACCTGTTAGTAGTCGCATTATATGACATATATGTCGTAATTTATTATTTGACATCAAATATCAAACTGTCATGTATACAACATAGGACAGATATCTATAATCCTCACTATGAATAACATTATTCTATAAGAAAACACTCCGTTTTCATAAAGTCAATAGGAACCTTCCATCCACCGGTCAAATCGGTGGCATGTGTCATCATCCAAACATAAGTTGCAAAAGTGATGAAAGCGTGTTTCCCCAACTAACAACTTTAGGCTCATCATATTTGTAGCACAATCTAACATGCATTTTTTGTCACTCGTTTTGCGGGACTCCTACTTCTTTTTATAAAAATCGGCCTTTTAGCCCTATTATACAGACACCAAGTCATACTTCGTCCTACCAAAAATTGCCTTCCCTATTTCCAATTAAAAATATTTCAGGCATTTAGAAACTACCTTTTCAATATAATTTAGGAATTTTTATTATTTATCCATTTAATAATTCATTTTACATCTTTGTATAATGTGTGATATTGATTTTCAATGTAGTTTAATTTATATGCATGAGTGTAGCAGAACACAACAAAAATTTAAATGTAATCGTTAACTGAGATATTGATTTTTAATTTCGTTTCAAACATTACCATCATGTCACATTCCGTGACTTGTGATTTCTTAACAGACATAAATTGCTTATATATATATATATATATATATATATATATATAGAGGCTCTTGTTTGGCTCCCATTAATTTTTTTAAAATTTTTGTGTTTCTTAATTTTACCGCACATTTTTCAAATAAAATAATATTAAACACAAATAAAAAACTTTTCATTATTTTTCAACTACAAATTCTCCCGTCAATTACTATTCCAAAATTTATAAATTCTCCAAAATGCGGGCCAAACAATGACCAGATCTCTTACGCAGCCCCACCAAAACGAAAAATGATAAAATGAGGCTTATGATAATGTCTTTGATTAAATTTTATTGAATTTTCACACTTTTATCACAATAATTAATGTCATATGCAACAATTACGTCAAAGATCCATCACGACTTAACGATCACTAATTTAATCAATTTGAGAGACAACGTGTGATACAATCGTAAAATTTGAAATTAAATTAAAATTCAATAACACTATGTCCATGTTTGGTTTCATTTTTTTTTTCAATCACACATTTTCTGATAAAATAATATTACATATAAACTCGTTTTTTTTTTAAATCACACATTCTTCAAAATAAATTACTATTTCAAAATATATTTTTTCTTAAATTCTCGTTAAAACGGATGTCAAACGTAATATGTATGAGATTTGCAAAAATGTTAAAAGTTTTTACCTACTAAAAACCACTTCTATAACCTCAATCGTACAATAAAACCAAAAAAATTCCCTTTCATTCGAGTGGGTGGGAAAAGGACACTACAAACAATCATCCCCATACTATGACATCATATTGTCCTAATGCCGACATCAGCCAGCACTAAGTTAGTTAAAATCACAACTCAAGTAATTAAGCCAACGGTAATGATTGTTGCTTCAACATCAAACAAAATGGGCGTCTATCACACTGGACAATTGTCCCAGCTTTGGTACAGACAAAACAATTTTTTAAAGTACGAGGCATCATTTTTTCCCCGACAGTAAGTGTCCCAGAATCTTCGTTGCGCGCGGCAGCCTCCCATTTTTGCCGTTGGGACCTCCTTTATCCGCTGCTGCTCGCACGCTCGCGCACCGTTTGTGTATACAAGAGGGCTTGTTTGAGGAGTACTTATAAACGTTTTATTTATAAATCGATAGAAATGAATTGTACTTGTAAATTTTTTGAAATGTATATATAAAAACTAATTTGAACATTTTCAATTATTTATAAATGATTTATAAACACTTGCCAAACATATCCTATAATTATAATTTTATTACGATGGAATTTATAACAATCTTTGTATAGTGTCTTAATCATAATGACTCCGGACAAAAATACGATGTAATAATATAGTGAATTTGTTTGAGTACTCCACAACAATAAAACGAATTTGTTTGAGTACCACTACTTGAGACGTCATATGATTTGGTCAATCTAACCTCATTTATGACTTTTACGAGCTATGAATTTTTGATAAAATTGAAGATCAACTCAATGTAACTAACCCCGTTGGTAATTAACATAGAAACTAATTAGACATTGGCTATTAATTCAAAAAATAACGATCAGGATATGAGCAATATAGAGATTATAAATCGAGCAGTAATAACTACTCCGTACCTTGCTAAAATGGATCTAGGTTCGTTATTAGAGCTAGAGTTGATAGCTTTATTCTTGCATTTAAAGACTTCTATTACGCAAGTGATGGTTTTGGATATATACACAGTGATACTGATTAGGGATAAACTTCGATAAAAATTGTAATTAAGAAAAGAAAAATGCTATTCATCCNTGCATTTAAAGACTTCTATTACGCAAGTGATGGTTTTGGATATATACACAGTGATACTGATTAGGGATAAACTTCGATAAAAATTGTAATTAAGAAAAGAAAAATGCTATTCATCTCCAGTGGGGATGAATCCCCAGTTTATGTGTATTTAAATGATTGGTTAAATGATAGGTGAAATTAAATGACTTATTTAATTTTACCTATCATTTAATGCCACATTAACGCCACATAGACTGGGGATGCATCTCCAGTGGGGATGAATAGCATTGCTCTTAAGAAAATAACTATGAACCAATATTCTTGTTTGAATTAAAAAAAATTTTGTAGTTTCTATAATCATAGTACCTCAGCTGGATGAAAACTATACATTCGTAGTGGATGGATGGGGGAATATATTCTATGCCTTCAATAATTTTGAAATTAGACAATATTTTTGTATTTTCATCCATTTATTAATAATCAAAGAAAATTGTAGAAAAGGGGGGTGGGTTGGCGTGGGGTGGCGTGGGTGGAGTGGGGGTGGGAGTAGGTAAGTGGAGGAAGACCTGAAAAAGAAAGGTGGGCGACCTTGAATTGAAGCCTTCAAGTCTGGTGCATGCATTTTTTGACACCCAGAATTTTTTCTCTTTCTTTGCATGCACATCTTTCAATCTCCTCCGCCGCCGATCCAACTCTGCCGTCACCGGAGTTGTTCTCCGACCACCAATGCCCCGGGATTTTATTAGCCGTATTTAACAGTATCACAATTTGAATTTCCCTTCTCTCCAAATAGAAACCAAAAATCAGAGGAAGAATTTCTTTGTTTCAAGGTTAGTATCACTAATATATTCGAATAGTTTAATTAATTATTGCCAGTAAATTAGTTGACTTTTCTCTTGTAATACTTCATTTTATTTTCTTTTCAAATTTGAAGGGTTTGGGTAGTAAGAAAATGGATTCTCGGGCGTGCATGAATGGGGTTTGTGGGGCATCTTCATCGTCATCAACGTCAATTGAATGGAAAAAGGGTTGGCCCCTGCGATCCGGTGGATTTGCCACTCTTTGTGCTAAGTGCGGGTAAAATATTCTATTCAGATCTCTCTCTATTTCTCTCATGGAAATTCGATTTTGTGGTACTTAATTTGGGGGTTTTGTTCCGAAGCAATTAATCTATTCTAAATTTTCTGTAATTTTGTTTTATCTGTATTAATTCAACTGTACCATCTTTTTCATAAGCAAAATTTTTAGCATTTGAATAAATCTTTGAGGTGGGTTTCTCCTATTATCTCAGAAATGTTTTTTCTTTTCTTTTTGGACGTTGATATTGACGGCAGTGAAGTCTGTGTCTTTGGGTTTTATGGAGCATGGAGAAAACAAATTAGCAGTTCATAGATAAGAAACCATTGTTCTGGATCTCAACCGTATACTTTTGGTAGATAATTTATCACAATGAGTTTCTATGGAGTAATAGAAGTAAGGATTAATGTATATATTCGGTAATAAATTAGATTAGTTACAAGTTAAGGGGGTAAATTGTGGTTAAAATTGGAAGTGATATGAGAATGATGCTGGTAAAATTTTACCTGTGTAACCGGAAGCAAGATGTTCTAAGAATAGAATGCCATCTATGTTTTAGTTTGAATATATAACCTCACACAAATCTCCTTTCACCTATTTTATCTTTAGAACTGTTCAACTTTGTTATGGATGCCCATCAACTTGGGGATAAATTTTTGATGTCATTTGTTTCTTGAGAATTAGGCAGAATCAAGAGTATGTCATGCTGAGGTTGAACTATCCATCACAGGACAAATTCGAAATATTCTTATCTGCATTGTCCTTTATACAATTTCATGAAAGCATCCAGAGAATATAATATTACTGTATGTATTTGACCGCAGGACTGCCTATGAGCAATTACTTTTCTGTGAAATGTTTCACTCCAAGGAAACTGGTTGGAGGGAGTGCAGTTCATGTGGCAAGGTGAGCTAGGAAAGTGCTTCAATGAGTTGAACATCTCTTTTCTCGGAAAAACCCTTTTTAATTTGTACTAAGAGAACTTGATTGGGTTGATGTTGGCAGCATCTTCATTGTGGATGTATTGCTTCCAGCTCATTGCTTGAGTTGCTTGACACTGGAGGTGTAAACTGTATTGGTTGCTGCAGAAGTTCTAAACCTCACAGTGTAAGACCAGTTTATGCATGTTTTAATATGATTTCTTGTACATTAGACATTAAATATTAAAATGAAGCTAAAAACATATTCTTAATATAATGTCAATTTATGTTCAATACTACACGCCAAACATGTCTTTAATGTTATACTGTACATGCATGATGGGTCTTTCTTCAATTTTTATTTCATTAGGAAATGCTAATTGGGAGAAGTGGGTTGGAACTCACACTTCTCCTTTCCGTTTTCCCAATTCTCGGGGTTCAATCTCTATGCAGCCAAAGTAACCCTCCCTTATTCTAAACTCAGCCTAAAGGATTTGAGTCTGCAACTCTATTTTCAAGAATTGGAACCTCAAGCACTTACCAATCTTTAACATCAGACTATTTTTCATGATTTCATGATATTTTATTTATCATTGAAACTTTTTAAATTTTTAGTCATTGGGTTTAAATTTTAACCAACAAAATAAACACATTTGTTTGTTAGCTATTTATGTAGTCTGCAATTTTTGCATTTTATCAAGGGAATGTAGCCCTGTTTGAGCCCCATTTTTTAAAACTCATTTTCCCCCAAAATCATTTTCAACCGCAGATTTTCCCAATAAAATAAGTTTACACCACAATTCTCCAAAAAATAAATAAATAAATAAATTACTTTTTACAAAATCTATTATATAAAAAAGGGGCTCAAACGGGGGCGTATTTTCTAGATGTTATTCCAAATTCAGTTACAAGCTGTTCTAACATGATTTACCTTAGTTTATTCTTTATAGTGCATATTGCCTATGATTTTTGGAACCTGTGGAACATTATTCTTTTTTAGTTTTTTGGATATATCGTTTGTGGAATGGTACAGTGTTTTTCCATATATTGGCACAAATTTCTGATGCTTCCAATTTTTTATGCAGACTCCGACACAAGAAAAATCTAAATTATGTGTCGTCTCAACTGCAGATAGTATCAGTGGAAATCTTGATAAGATGACATGTACACAATCTGGCGATGATGCTCAAAATGACTGCCGGAAACTATCGCTACCTTCCGGGAATGATGATCCTACAGTATCTCTTGGTCCAATTAAACTGGAAGAAGGTTTTCCTGCTTCAGAAGAAATTGGGCATAAACTATTATTAAATTTTAATCAGGCATATACTGAGTCATCACAAAACATAGAAGCATACAAAGCACATGTGGATGCAAAGACTGTACATAAATCATTAATTCAAACAAACTTGAGTATCGCATTGTCTGCTTCAGCAAACGCAAATCCATCATATGAAGTGGTTGCTGATGAAAGGGAATCATCCATTTCTTCCTTTCATCAGGGGTGTAGGCCTCGCCATCTTTTCCAGAGACCCCCAAGTTCTATTCTTTCTGCTGGGTTGGAAACAAACTCTAGCACGATTTCACAGTTACGTGTTGCAAGACCACCCGTTGAAGGACGGGTTAAGAATCAGTTGCTACCTCGTTATTGGCCTCGAATAACAGACAAGGAGTTGCAACAAATATCCGGAGAGTATCCATAATTAAAGTTTTTTATTAGTTACCTATCATTTGACACTTGCTAAGTTTACAATAATTTCTTATCTATACACCTTCCTGCAAGATCCTTAATTTTGTCATCTTCAAGCTCAAATTCTACCATCGTGCCATTATTTGAAAAGGTTTTGAGTGCTAGTGATGCTGGGCGAATAGGTCGGCTAGTTCTTCCTAAAGCGTGTGCTGAAGTAAGTTTGTTATTGGTGACAATTGAGATGCACACTAATATTACATTATTGCACCAACCTCTCCAAACTTCCCAAGGGTTGATTGTTTGATTTTAGCTTTCTTATGAGATGATGTCCAACTTGTTGTTCAGGCATATTTTCCACCAATCTCTCAACCAGAGGGCCTTCCTCTGAGGATTCAGGATGTGAAGGGCAAAGAATGGGTATTCCAGTTTAGATTTTGGCCTAATAATAACAGCAGAATGTATGTTTTAGAGGGTGTTACTCCTTGCATCCAGTCAATGCAATTACAGGCTGGTGATACAGGTATCTTTCTATGCCCTTTCCTTTGGATAATACCTGATTTCATTGGATCTGTATTTTGTACAGTTATAGCATTACTATGCTCAATAATCAGTCTTCATAGTCACTAGTTCTTCACTTCCTGATATTTAACTTATCTAATTGATGTCTAGGGTTTAACTTCTTTTTCTGTCGATCACTTCAAAGAAGTCCATTATATTTATGTGATAATCAATAATCTATGTTAAAGTCACCCCCTTTGCTCTCCCACAATGTCTGTTTCAGGGTTTCTTATAAAAGCGTATATTATTTTCTGATGTCTCTGAGCTTATTAATTGCTGAATCGTCAGAGTTGGACTATTTGGTATCCTATTTTTATTTATGGTTGGTACGATGTTTATATTGTACTCCTAAGCCCAGGGATAGATTCCCCGAAACATAGCATAGACCAATCACCAAATTCGTAGAGATACCTTACTTTGTCATAATCCCAAAATCCCTTCTTCAGTCCTCTTTAACCTCTGTTGTTTCTTCTTCCATTTACTCCTTCATTACTCTTTTAACATTTGATGCTGACTCTTTTACGGAAATAGTGCAGTGTAATGAAACATAAAAAAATAGAAAAGAGAAAAAGGTGGGAATGGGGATTCTGTTGCCTTTTCTTGCCTTCATTGTCTATAGATTATTTCCGCCTTTATCGCAAATACCTGACCATTGGCTCAAGTTGTTGAGTTGAAAATGCATTTACAGAAAAAACAGTGTAAATAAATGAACAATTTTTGGTAAGCTTAAATTGGACATTTTGGCATCTAGTTTCTTCCATCAAGTACGCTGTTGGTTATCTATAACCAGAATTGGGACTGGGTGGTTGAGTTTGGTGCTTGTTCTTTAGTATGCGCCATTTCTCAGAATTGGGTGAATGAGGAGGACATTGCTGTGGAAGGAAGGTGAAGATATTGGAGTGCACTTTGTCCTGGGTTTGACCACATTTCTGGTTTTTACCATTTTCCTTGTACTAGACGGATAGAGTTGTCTTGCAGGAAAAACTGTACCAATTCAAACATACTGATAAATTTTTAAAATTTGCTTTATAATATATGCCCTTTCATTGGCTGAACTCTTTCGGTTTCACATGTGTTGACCATGTGTATTGAGTTTAATGACAGTAGTCAATCTGCTCAAATACTGAACTGTTTTTTACATTTATTTTCCGGTAAGTCCATTCTTGTACTCTTCTCTCTAAGTTAATTACTCATCCTCTCATATTTTTGAAATGTTGTTTCCTTCCAGTAACTTTCAGTCGCATGGATCCAGAAGGAAAACTTCTGATGGGGTTTCGCAAAGCATCAAGCACTATTTCTGTGCAGGTAGTCTAATTGTCTGCAGGAAACATTTTTTCATACTGGATAAGTTTCTCTCCGTGTTTTTTACGTATGCATGAAATATATGTAACTTTCACGGTGTTTGGCTTCACTTGGCGAATGCTGATACTGGTATTATTCATTAAGCAGGATTCACATCTATCTGCCTTATATAGTGGTGTGTTACAAAATGAACCGCTCTTGGCGGCTGCAGATAATCTACCTGTAATGAGTGGCTACTCTGGAATTCTTCAGTCACTGAAAGGAAGCAGGAATTCTTCTATGAATGTGCCATCTAAACATTTTTATGGTGGAAATTTAAGCCCAATGTCTGAGAAGAATGGGTCCAAAGCTGGAGATGGTATGCTTCCCCAGTCATTGCCACTTCCTGAGCGCAAAAGAAGTCGAAATATTAGCTCAAAGAGTAAGAGATTACATATTGATAGTCAAGATGCTTTGGAGCTGAAACTTTCATGGGAAGAAGTACAGGATATGCTCTGCCCCCCTCTTAGTGTCAAGCCAAGCACTATCACAATCGAGGATCATGAATTCGAAGAATTTGAAGTAAGAAACTTTTGAAAATTTCTTCTTTCATTTTATCGTTTCTTTACTACTGCATGAAAAAAAAGGATTTCCTGTACCTGTTACTAAGAATCTCTGGTTATGGTTTGACATTTATCTTTGGTATCAGGAACCACCAGTTTTTGGGAAGATGGGTATTTTTACTGCCCGCATATCTGGGTAAGATAAGAAATTCATAAAACATGTGTACTTTCTATCCCTATATGGACTGAACTCTACAGTAGTTCCTATATCATTATAATTTGACTCGATGTACACTGGCAAACATTCAGTATTTTTGCCTCATTCTACGAGCCATCTGTCAATCTAATTTATACTTACAGTTGCAAAAACCCAGCAGTTCACCACTTCCTACAGTTATTTATATTTCCTTCCATTTTTTTGGGGCTTACTGAATGACCTTATGAATAACTCTATCCAGGGATGAGCAGGAGCAGTGGGCTCAGTGCGATAGCTGCTTTAAATGGCGAAGACTTCCTGTTGATATTCTTCTCCCTCCTATGTGGACATGTCAGGACAATGTTTGGGACCAAACAAGGTTGGTTGTGTTTTTCAACCTTTTCTTGCCAGATAAGGCGGAAAAAGGTTTTTCTACGTGTGACGAGTTCTTTTTGCTAGAGAATAAAGTTTTGAAGTGAATAATGCTGTTTTTCTAACAGATGCTCGTGTTCTGCACCAGATGAATTGGGTGCCAGGGAACTTGAGAATCTTCTTAAAATGAACAGCGGTAGGTTATTCTGTCCATATTCTAAGTTAAGGATGGTGTCTGCCATGTTAGAATATCCTTTAGTTTTTCCTCAAAGTGCAGGATATGTTATGTCTGTGGCCGATGGGGTGGAGCCAGGACATCAGAGTTGACATTACTATGAATAGTTTGATTAGGAGCTTCAGTAGATTCTGAAGAGAATTATATGTCCATCTATGTTCATAATAACATAATTTATACTCATGAAGACAAACTTGGTCATCTGATTCATATTCATCTAAGAATGAATAAGCAGAGTTTTCGTGGTCTCTGGTCTCCACTGGGGCTCCACCTGAAATTATCAATCACTTACTAAGGCATGTAATCATGCTTGTTATTTTGAAGTACAATGAAAATGAATTGACTAGTTTATTCACGAAACTCGTTTTAAGGTTTATTTTTTGAACTCTGTTGATCGAGTGTATTTATGTAATTGATTAATCTTACAATACTTAGATCACTGCTTATTTTCTCTTCCATAGAGCTTAAAAAAAGGAGATTTGCATCTAGCCACAGATCGGCAGAGGCATGTGAATCTGCAGTCCAAGAAGCTCTGGTGAATGCTGCATCTGTTGGAGGTGACATGAGGGAGCCAGGCGCTTCATCTGTTGCAACGACTACCAAACATCCTAGACATCGTCCCGGGTGCTCTTGCATTGTGTGCATACAGCCTCCCAGTGGGAAGGGTAAACACAAGCCCACATGCATGTGCAACGTATGCATGACAGTCAAACGACGCTTTAAGACCCTGATGATGCGCAAGAAGAAACGTCAATCAGAGCGTGAAGCAGAAATTGCATTGAAGAATCAGTTTGTGTTGGGTCCCAAGGAGGAAGCAGAGGTGGAAAGCATCCCGAGTAAGACAATATCTCAGCCTATTCCATCTAATGAAAAAAGATCGGGAAGCGAGTTGTTTTTCCAATGCCATGACAACAGTCAATCTCAAGAAAATACTGAAATGCATAAGGGAGGATTGGATTTAAACTGTTGTCCAGATAGAGAAAATGTACATACAGGGTCGTTGCGTGTAAGCATGATGAGTCTTCTTCAGGAAGCTAGTTTGCCTTTGGACACATATTTAAGGCAGAATGGTCTTACAAGCTTGGCTTCCGTCCAAATGGGTTCTCCACAGGCCCCTGAAGAGAGTGAAACTCTACTGCAAGAAGACTCAGTCCCTGCTGTTGTTCAGGAGGATCAAGACGGTAATGACAAACACTCAGAGCCTGATCAAAGTGAAAACGATACCGTATGATATCTTTTCCTTTTTGGTTGTCTTCAATTTTTATTCTGTCCCGTTCGAGTAGAAATTTCTTAATATATGTGATATTTCAAGTTTTTTGTGATCTTACTAGTGTAAATCTACGTGTTGTTTGTATAAGTAGAGTTGTCATGAACTATTGGCAAAAATGTGCT
The DNA here is from genome assembly GCA_903798355.1 of Fraxinus baroniana. Taxonomy (NCBI): domain Eukaryota; kingdom Viridiplantae; phylum Streptophyta; class Magnoliopsida; order Lamiales; family Oleaceae; genus Fraxinus; species Fraxinus baroniana. The sequence goes on along the minus strand of CAIGRO010039899.1, from coordinate 6,695 downwards.
ACATTATACAAATGAAAACTGTGTTTTTAAAGATAACATCATCAAATAATTGTTAAGTGATAAAGTTGTGAACTTTAGGGTCCCGTGGGATTAGGTGCGCGCAAGTTGGTCCGAACATTCATGGTTATCAAAAAAAAATTGTTGATGAAGCATTATATGTTATATACTTGAAGATGGCCAAAAAAAAAAGGATGTACAACCGGCATTTGACAGGTAGAAACTAACAAATCCAAGATAACGAACTTTATTTATACAACATCGACCATCAAGCCAAACAAGAGCTTTATCCTCTCCATGTCATGTAAGATCACTATGCAAAAAAATTAAAAATAAAATAAAAATAAAAATAAAATGGCGTCTATGGACAATTAGAATCCTTCGACACTAGACCTGCGAGCAGTTGAGGATGATGATCTCCTGCTTTCTTGTATATCAATATTCTCGGCTGAGAGGGTAGATGAACATGTTTTGGGAGCAAAAGATAAGGGCGGTAGAGCCAACCTTGTGGACGAAGTAGATGGTCCACTGGTTGGAGGTGAAGGAGAGAACTTGGACTTGGGAGCAGGCGTAATGATCCCGTTCATGCTGGGAGACCTCAACACATGTTTTGCACTAATTGCTCCTGGCTCTTGCAATGGAAACCGCGAGGTATACTTGATGTCTTGTATAGTTTTGAGATGCTCCACAATAGTTCTCATGGTGGGTCTCTCGGATGGATCCATTTGAAGGCATCGTTGCGCAATATCAGCCACTGCCCGAGCTGCTTTGGCAGGGAAACGACCCTTTAGGCGAGGATCCATGATCAGGGACAGTCTAGAGTCATCAGCCAAGAAAGGCCGACTCCACTTAACTAAATTCCTCTCTTCCTTTGGGTGCCGGCTGTCAAAATTTTTCCTGCCGGTGAGCAATTCAAGGAGCACAATCCCAAAACTCCAAACATTGCTCTTTGGTGTATGCAATCCTTTCTCCAATGTCTCCATCGAAAGATTAGCCACACCCTGCACAAATGTTGCAGGAAGATGATGATAGAATTAGAGAACAAAACCAACAAAAATAAAAGAAACAAATAATTATTGACGATGCTAAGGGCACTTACAACAGAACAGATAGAAATATCTGTCTCTTGAATGTGGCTAATGCAACCATATCCAGAAAGCTTTGCGCTAAAATCTTTGTCAATCTGTATATTGGCAGTTGAAAATTCATGGAACATAGCCTGTACAACGGGGCAGCATTTAGTAACCACAGAGAATCCAAACAAAATAGATAGTGGGTTTGCTTTGTGCTCGAACATATATATATATATATATATATATGTATGTATGTATGTATGTATATATGTATGTAAGTATGTATGTATCAGAGGATCAGATTTTACCTGGAAGGGTCCTTCCTCATGCAGGAACGTTAAACCCTGAGCAGCACACAAAGCAGCTTTCATTCTGCTATTCCAATCAATAGGTGGACCATCCAGTCTTCCATACAAAAGCCTATCTAAGCTTCCATGGAATAGCCTCTCATATACCAACATCCTAAGGTCTGATCCTTCACGTGCATGAAAACCAATCAACTTACAAAGGAAGGGATGTTGTAAGGATGCAAGTGTACCCGCATCATTCACAAATTCCTTTAAACTCTGCAGAGTAAAATTAAATTGTAAGAATAGTGAAAAAAGAACGAGTTCGCCAAATATCTTACAAACAAAAGCACGTACTTTCTTAGGAAGAAAAAGAATAATCAATTGAATATCTTCACATCAATGAATCTAACATTACCTGGGTGGAGTGGTGAAGGCGAGTTACAGTAGCTTCGAGCTTCTTCGGGCCAGAAGCAACATCCACAAACGATGCTCGGTAGATTACTGATGACATACCTTCAGACATACATCGCTCAGGAGAGAAGTTGTGGCAAGCAGATGCAATTTCTTCATAAGAAAAGTTAAGAAGCGTTCCTATAGAAGGCAGTGTGGGAGGTAACGTTGGAGGCAGAGGAAGTGGTCCAGAGGCATATAGAGGGCCACTTGTGTTCACCATTTTAAAGCTTCCCATTGCTTTTAGAGAAGTACTAACATGAGGTGATGGAAGAGGAAGTGGTTGAGGACTTGGTGAATGGTATTCCTTTATCGATTCAATATGATTCTTATGTTCTTCCTGTTCCTCAAATTCGGTGGACACAAGTGCGTCATGTTCTACAGCATCAAGACTTGATGGGGCAGATAATGCTCGTGCCCTAGAACTACTACTTACTCCATTGTTTGACTGAATAGGTTTTACTCTGGTTCTAAAACTCGAAGGTGCAGATTGCAAAGATCGAGTACAGGTTGGGGGTTCAGGCAACTTAGTCGGGGATTGTTCTTGTGGGTTGACACGTTTGATGTAAATGCTCTGATCTTTCTTCTTCTTACGCTTTAAAACGGTGAAGCATCCCATGTTGCAAACAAAAAGCTTTAGATTCAAGAAAAGTATACTAGGTTCCTGCCATGCGAAAGAAGAGAAATGCATGTGACTATACCGCAAACCTTCATACCCAAGATTATAACACCATTATCATTAAATCACACCATGGACTAGCCTGATCACGAAGAATTAAAAAACATTTCCAGGCCAGAGAAGCATAATCACATGCCCAATATGGATTCACGATCTTCTAAAATAACAACAGAAAACTGTATGATTCAATGCTCTAAATATGCATACATTTGATTTTGGTTGCAAACTGCTGGCTCGCAGATGAATTAATTTTCCAAGCATAAATTTCTTCATCTAAAATTAACTGCCAACAAAGCCCTAAATCTTTTGGGAAAGTAACAATTCATGGTATTTCAGATTTTTTCAATGTAAAATTACAAATAGAACAGCACTAAATTAAAAAAATAAACTGCCCGAATATCATATCATGAAATAACCAGGATTGAATATTACAAAACCCAGAAACACATAAGCAAAAAGATGATGCAGAACAAACCTTGGGATGCAATTCCACTGAATCTTGAACTGTTCTTCAATAAAGATTGAGTCTTTACAGAATTTCACCGATTACAGAGATGCCCAGGTAAATTTCCAATCTTGATAATTTGTGAGACTCAATTTTGGTGAATCGGAAAAACCCTAAAGAAAGTTAAAAGGCAAAGCGAGGGGAAAGATTTTTGGGAAAAAGACGAGTTGTTGAATAGTTAAAAAGTGTGGACCGTTAAGATGGGGACAAGGAGCGATGGTCAAACCAATCAAAATCCCATCTTTAATTCTCAATTAAGAAAATGGAATATAATTAATGTTGTCACCTTACATTTACAGCGGCATCAATTTTCTTGTGACAAGGTTTGACCTTAAACCTTTAGAGGTGTAGATTTCTACCCTTGACGGCCCGTAGAGATGACCGTCTTTTCGGCGTGACTCTTCAAACTCACAACTCATACTTCGTGTATGTTCGAAATTATACATCCTTCTTAGTTGAAATAATGTTAAAAGTATTTTTTGGTGAAAATTAAAATCAATTTTTTGATAAATTTTTATAAAAACTAATAAAATATGTGATTAAAAAGTTGTGAATTTCATAAAATATGTAATTAAAATTAATTGTTGACTTTGATTTAGATTAAAATCTGAATTTTGATCTCCACCAAACATGGACTAGCCCCTGTTTGGTACACATACAAAATTTCATTTTCATTTTCATTCTTCTACTTATTTTTAGCAACATATTCTTCAATAAAATAATATTTTTCATTATATCAATAACCTTTTTTTTTCAACCACACATTCTTCATCAATCTACTATTCCAAAATACATTCTTTCAAAATAATGTAGCTCAAACATACCATAAATATTAATTTTAACAATATATTCACAATTAATACTCTTTATTATTATACACTTAGTAGATTCCGTTACTCTTTTAGGACCTGTTTGAGTCAACTTTTTTGAAAATGATAATGAAAAATATATTCGTTATTGGGGCCCACACAAGATTAAATTTAAATATTGATTTGATGGATAACGGTCATATTTTTCATTTTAGTGAGGAAAAAATATGCCTCAAACGGGGCCTTATTATAATCTCAATAGATGTATAATTAGTTTAATTTATAAATAAATAATTTTTTTTTTCTTTCGAGTTGCTAATGAATCCAAATATTTTATAATAGTCATTGAACTTTAAAAGATTTTCGATTGTTACTAAACTTACTAAAAGATTATCTGATTCGTCACCTTGTTACTCGTCGTTTTAAAAGTTGATTAACTTGATGAATATGCTAAACCCCCGTTATCTCAAAAATTTATTCTTGTCTAGCTTAGTTTCAACTACACAATTTTTCATAAAATAATATTACACATAAATAAATAAAAAAATTCCTTCTTTTTCAAACAAACATTCTCCAAAAAAAAAAAAAATTATTCCAAAAAGTATAATTTCAAATAATATGGGCCAAATGGGGACTAAATTAGATGAATTATCAATTAATTGATGTGCCTTATTATCTGTGTTTAGCTTATGTTAATCACATATATATAAAAAATAAATCTAAATGTACAACATTGGTTGACAATCATGTTGTCAAAATCCTATAATGTGATGTAAAAAATAGTTTTCTAAAATAGATGGATATGATGATATCAAGCAGGATATTGTCAACCAAATCTAACTTATCTAGTAAAGCTCTTAATTCAGAATATATCAAAGCTTTGTCTCCATGATGAACTGTTCACAAGAAATCTTGCATCTTTGAAGTTAAGGGGACATCGAAACTTGAACTCGTGTTTCTTCCAACTTGCAAGACTGCAGAACTTCTTTCGATGTTCTGAGTATTTGTGTTTACAAGAATTTGAAAGAAGCCTTCAGTCTCTTGAGATATCGAAAATATGACATTTATTTGCCAAACAACATGAATCTGCAAAACTTAAATCCATGGCACCACTCAACTGTGGACTTTAGGCACAGCATCATCCAAAACCGTGGATTGAGGCAAGTCCAGAAAAATTCCCCCAATTGACAGAATTCGATACCATTACACGTATAACTCAAGATAAGAGGTCTTCGGCTATATAATGACATAAAACTTGCCATCAAGTTCAAAATACAAGTCTCAGTTGAAGAAACTGGAAATAATCAGTTACTATGCTCACGAAAACAGCACCATTTGACCAGGTATAAATGAACATCAAGTATGCCGCTAGTGAACAGAATCACTAGTTGCTATCTTTTCACTTTCGGGAGTCTCCAAAGGAGCAGCCACAGGGCTACTGCCAGCAGATATCCTGTCAATCGTGGAATCATCAGCACTTCTTGTCACCTTTGCATCAACCACATTCATTAAGGAAGTCATTTTAGGGGAACTCGAGCCAGAAACATGCTGATCGGATTGCTTTGGCTTATTCAGAGCATTGCAATGTGGGCAGTAGTAAGTTATGTAAGAAAAGTCTTCTTTCCTTGCAAGCCCTGCAAAATGAATAAAGATGAAGTAATTATGTAAAATCAGAAACAGTTGTATAAGTTAATTCCATAAATTCATTTTACCATTGTGCATACGACAGTTTCCACATATAAGTGCATAAGATTGTGTTGGATCCTCTCCCACAAGCAATGCTGCAATTCGAGCAATCCATCCACCATCATGTGTGCTTGAACCAGTTTGATGGTGATGCTCCACAATTACCTGTTGATGCTCGGAAATATCAGGGCTCTCAAACTCCGCATGATTAAGCATTTCTTCTTCAGGATCGTGCACGTTCATGCTCTCGGATTTTGTATTAGATGGCTTTCGATTTCTAAGTCCACTAGTCCTTGCAGCTTCCACTTCATTGCTCTTTCCAGTTGGGGCATTCAGCTTAGACTCATCTGCCACGTAAACTTTCATACCAGAATCTGCACCTAGCTTGGATGCCAGGACAGTTGCAGCAGCTGCCTTGGCTGCTGGATCAAGGTCATACCTCTGCACTGAAGATTCAATATAAGGATCTATGCATTTCAAATCGGCTAAAAGGGGCTGGAATCAGATGCTTTATACATGGAAGTTTTAGAGACCCGACTTATTGACACATTAATTATAAGTTAACTATTCACAGCCAGCATCTTTGAGCAACTACTTCCATTTTGTATATCAGTTTCGATGCACACAATACAAAAATATTAATACAAGCAGAACACACAGCTTGCTTCCAGTCATCACCTGTATTAACTGTTGGGTGGCGTAGTAATTTGTTCTCTCCTTGAGTTCATCTATTTTTGCTTGCCTCTCAGCCCGAAGCTTCGCCAATTTTTTCTCGTCCCTCCTATCACCTGTACATTCATATCAGAGAAACAAACAATTATAAAGCTCTCTCCCACCAGTAAAGTATTTGAAGTTCCACAAAAGAATTCATTTTTTTATAATATCATGGCCAGGAGCCCAAATAGCTGAAAAATACTGAAAGAGAACCAATTATTATGCAGAGCAGATAAACATGATACTCTGTCTTACTTATAAAGGACCATAAATATGTCATAGTTTGGTTTACAGCGAGAAGAGGGAGTACAGAAACCAAGTTGCCCATGATGATGGAATGACATTTTAATAGAAATCAAATAGTACGTGAAAACAAGGGAGCAGCAGAAGGGGGGAAGAGACGGGGGTGGGAGATGAGAAGCATGTAAACAGTCTTCCACAAACTGCCTCTACTCTCATATTTGCTCCTATTGTAATACCCCCAACCACGAA
>CAIGRO010039889.1:0-16313 GCA_903798355.1 Fraxinus baroniana | reverse complement strand
TTTTGAAATGAGTTATAATTAAACTCTTATGAATTTTTTCCTTTTCAAAAAGTGTGCTTTAAAATTAATGAAGAGTTATCGTTTTACTCAATTTAAAATTAATGAAAATAATAAAAAGAAGTTAGGTGGTCATGATGAAATAAAATCAAATTGGATGGACGTGATGACACCAAGCATAAAATTAGATGGTCATTGGTGGATTTAAGCCTTGATAAAATGCAGAAAAGTAAGAACAAGGCTACTCGGAGTGTTATTGTGTTAACATCATATTCCAAAAGTTCAGAAGCAGCGAAAGTTCTAGAAATTGACTGTCGTGGGGATTTCGGAGTGTAGTTTTGAACAAGTCAAAGAGAGAAGAGAGCTGGGTTTTCAAAGAAGTATTGGAAAAATTGCATTTTAGAGAGTGTTGGGGTGAGAACGATGATGAAGAATAAGATATACAATTCATTTTGGTTTTGAACTCACAAAATTTTCAACGATTTTCTGTGTTATTCAAAAGTCACTCTTGGGGTGTATTGAGAGGAGCCGAAGCTCAGCAAATTCTCAGTATGCTTATCCACAAAGTTGACGTTTTTATTTTTCTTTTTCTTCATTTATCCAGAAGTAAGTTTAAAATTTTAAAACATATACACCAAGCATTTGATTTTATGAGAAACTATTAAGAAGCTGAAGGACCAAGTTTATATACCAAATAAATAAAAATCATGATTTGGACAATTGGATTCTTTGTCCCTGTAAAATAGAATAGCATTGAACAATACTAAAGAAGAAAAAGAAATTAAAACCTTGTTCCATACGAGCACAGTATTTCACAAAACAGGCTAGTGATAAGAACAATTATAAAAGTAATATTAAGTTCGTTCAAGAATAAGTCTTACAGGACCAATATATATAGTACACAGCATCACAGTAAAAGGCTACAAACCTAAGTAATGGAGGAGATACCTTGTCATCACTGAGATTCAAATCCAAGGGTCGCCTCTTTACATGGGCAATGGCTAATTGACTAAAATGCATTACGATCTTTCATTACATAGCTTTTGTACAGCTATCCTAATATCAAGATTAAACTCTACCACCATTTCCAATTCTTGGTACTATGTAAGGGATGAGACAACATCGTATGTATGGATCATTCTATGTTATGACCTCATTTGCTTCTGCTTCTGCTTCTGCTTCAGCTTCAGCTTCACATCTAGGCTCAGCTATCTTGAGTTCCGCTAAATTGTCCTCTTTGCAGCCATCGGCATTATCATCATTGTCATCAGCATTACAGGATTTGTCAGCAATATTAGCATCACTAAGGTTATAGTCAGCATTGTTCTTCTCGTCATCTTCATTGACATGATCAATGTTATTTTCCTTTTCTTGAATTTTAAGCATTTGGTGCTTGTTATCGTTCCAGCAGTCATCTTTCAGAATGTTAGTGGCCGGTGTTGTGCCTCCTAAATCAGGGATCCCCTCTTCCACTACACTAAGTTTGACGTTGGCAAGAACTTTATGACATGAAGTACGAGAATTGTCGGATTTGGTTTCCTTGACAATAGCTGGTGATGCTAAAAGCTTGACATCTATGCTTCTTGTGGATATGTGAGAGAGAATGTTAGAATTTGGGTTAATATCCACCCATCGTTCACCAATCCAATCTCTAGAAACTCTGATGCTCTTTTCCTCTATGTTCAAAAATAAATCTTCACCTGATTCAACCAAATGGGAAAAGAAATAGAAAAGAAAAGCTGACATCAGAAACAACATGCTGTATAGACTATAGACAACATTTTTTTCTCTTCTCCTATCTTGCATGGTGTGTGTTTATTTGGGGCGGGGGCGGGGGCAGAGAAAATTAATCTAGATATCAGAGAGGGGGTAAAAAGAAAGAATATTAAAAGAATAAAAAGAAATAAATGAAGTCGAACCTGGAATATAAACTTGATAATTTCCATTTTCACAATCACAAGTGCCTGATATAACCCCTTCCCACCAACCATCACTCCACCAGGCATCAACTGGAGCTCCAACCTCGAAAGCGCGGCTCCCCTGATGACAAGGATGGGCAGGCCTGATTGTTGGACGACCAGGATGTCTCATTCCTAGTTTATCAGGCCTGGCCAGTCTATATGCTGGGATCCATTCCTGCAAGTTAAAGAATACATCAAAATAGAGCTCCATTCAAGAGAGAATTTAATAAATTAAAAACTGGCCAGTTGTCTCTGTGATCAATAAAATGCTTCCACAATATGCAGATTTGGAGCATGTTTGGACCAAGCCTAAAAACGAAGTACACGTCCTTTCAAAGAGGTAGGTAAGTGGATGCTTTAAAATAGCCAGTTTTTGTACTAACAGTCTAAAACGAAGTGACATTCAAAGAGAAGACAAATATGTTGGGCAAAAAAAAGTTGGTTACAACAAACTTTTTAAAGCTACAAACATGTTTGGCCAAGCATAAAAGCTACTTTTAAGCAACTTTACTTCTAATTTTGGCTTAACCAAACATGATCTTACAAAACATATATAAGTGAATGTTAACCGTCAAGTTAAACGACATATTTCATAACTCTTACCAAGTATGTTTGGTGGTTGGAACCTCCTCATTATCAATTGAAATTTTTATCTTGGAAAACTATAATCTGATGCCACAGGTAACCTCCAGACAAAACTATTGGTACTTAACTTTAGTTGAGACCAGATTCCAAAAAAAAATTTGACGGAAATTTTTCAAACTAATTCATGCAAAAAGGAAGGGGGAACACTTTCATACAGAGAAGGGTACATCTGTCAAAGAAAAAGTAAAACAATGCCTATTATTTACAAACCCAAAAGTAGTGGATAGAATTCATTTTCTCACTATAAAGTCTGAAAACGGAGGAAAGTTCCTCAAATTTTAATCCTCTATAGGGGTACACTCCAAGTCCTAAGTGATTAAATTAAGCCAAGATTATAGTTTCGAAAGACTAGTGAATTCAACCCACGATTCATCTATATACTTTATAAAGCCAGTGGTGAGCTGGTAAAACATAAGATATAGGTGGTCGAAACCTATTTGACAAAATTTATGGAGATATAGGCGCGCCTACTCATACCTCAAGATTGCTGCAACTATCTTCATCTTTTACATCATCATATTGAATTTTCATCTGCTTCCCAGAAACCTCTAAAACTGTGCACCTGAACCAGCAACCTCGAATACCACTATCTTGGCAAAGAAACTCAATCTTGTCATTGACCTTAAAAGTCGGAGTATTCCAAACATGGCCTTCTACATGCTTGAAAAAATTTGGTTTCCTACCCAGCAGACCATACTTCAATTTCTTGTATGATAGTTCATGTGCTGCCTTCTGATGCTCTCTGCACGTTCTGCCCCTTTTAGCTCCCACTCTAACATCATCTTCAGAGCTGAACTCTTCGTCCTCGAAAAAATCAGGACTAAAACACGAGAAGAAGGATTGATCAAAGTATCCACGCAACTTACTTAGCATGAAAGGCTTTACTCTATTGCTCTTAAATTGTCTGAAGCAAAAATGTACTTTTCCTACCAAATCCTGGGGAAAAACAGCCAAGCATTTCTCGTAATGTTCACGAGTTAAGACTATTGCTGGACCATCAACACATTCTGCACTGATAACTTGTACATATGGAGTGAAGAAAACTTCTTTAGGATGAGGATTCTGTAGAGAAACAGTGCCCCTGACTTCTCTATTATGGTGAAACCATCTCACTTTGACCTTTTTCTGGAACTTTCTATCTTCATACATATCTTCCAAATATGCGATATAACGGTTTTCTTTCTCAGCCATTACAAAGACAAATGAATGTACCTGAAAAGGAAGGGTGAGAAAATAAAAATAAAAATTGAAAGAAAGTTTAAGATTCGCAAAGCCATCATCACTGATTATTAAAAGACAAAAAATGGTAAAATACAACTGCAAAAATACCAGGGAAATTACATTTAAGCATGACGAAAGAAAGTTCAGAGAGGCAAATATGGAAAAAAAATAAAGCTTGCATCTTTATACTCACATCTCAATTTTAGAATGAGAAGCACAAGTGCTCAGTTCTGAGCCTACACGTATGGACTACTAGAACATCAATGGAAGTGAAGATAATTCAAATTGACGAGTGTTTACAGGATAGATGTAAATGCAAAATTTAAAAGGGGCCATTTCAACCATATATTTGCACAGAGCTTACTCTACATATCCCATTTCCTCTTTCAACTAGATCTTCTACATAGCAAGTAGGAAGAACCAACAAGGAGACACTGGTCGAACATGACATGACAAAGACGCGGTTTTTACAAAAAGCACCGACATGACATGTATCTAACACATTGATTAAAATAGCATTAAATTCATTTATTTATTTTGTTATTTTATAGTGTAAAACAGATAAAACATTGTATACTTGTTGCATCGATATTTTTTATTTTTTTGCTGCATCAAACTATTAATTTTATATTCTGGAAAGACAGAAGTGTGTTCTTCCAATTTTAATTGAGGTCATGGGTCTGTAATTTAATGGTTAAAAAGTTCATGGCAAACGCTTTATGGATAAAAAAGGCCAATTGCTTTATTCATTGCTTAATAAGGCACATAATATTCAATGGTTAAAAAGCCCAATTGTTTTATTCAATGTAAAAGCTCAACGGTTATTCAATGGGTAAAAATGCTGATTTGTTTTTTCCAAACTGACAAGAATTTTATTAAGGAAAAAAGGGTCTTGCTGTTCAAAAATAAAAGAAAGCTAGGGTTTGGCAAGTCAAAATAAAAGAAAGGTTTCAAATTTTTTTCTTGAGCTGATGATAATAAAAGAGACGGCGACAACCAACAAAGATGCCGGATCGCAAATGCTGATGAAACAAACCTAAGGTTTCGGAAATGTAGAATGAAGATAAACTAGGTTAGTTCCCCTTTTTTATGATTACTTTCAACCAGTCACGGCATGTCGGCTTCAGTTTTACGGCATTTAGGGTCGTCAGTCATGTCAGGAATGTGTCCGCAGTTTAAAAAATGGACATGCTACCTAGTGTATGAATGTATCAGACGGCAACAGAAGCATGTTTGTGTTTCCTAGCTAAGCAATGATTGACATCAAGAAAAACCTTGTGTTACATTTTGATACATGCACAGTTTGAAGACTTCCTCCAATACATTCTATTTTTAAGTACTGATAAACTAGTAGAAGCATACCGGTATCGTAATCCCATTCCTGTAAAATTCTGGGTAGTGCTTGAGCTGTTTACCACAGGTCCATGATACACCCGACCATGCTATTTTTAAATTATGATCTTCCAAATTCCTTGCTACACGGCCCTTTTGAGCTGGCATATGGGTGTGTCGAGCATTGATTTTGGGAGCAGAATTCTCTTTTGGTGACACTGTCCATTCAGAAGGAATGAAGGATAATAAGATGCTAAATTTTCAACTGATTTTTTATTAACATTTCTTCACATATATAACATGCCAAATTTTACAGCGCCATGGGTTTGGCAGGCATTTAAAGGGGTGTAGATGAATATAACATTCCAAATTTTAGATGAATAGAAAAACTTTTCAATGAATAGATGATCAGGATTATCAGCTATGAAAATGCATCTACTCAATTTCAAGAAATATACTGAATACCGAAAAATCGAATTTATGTGAGCAAGGTATGAAATCAAACAGGAATCAGATATCGTATACTGAATTTTGCAATCAGGATACTAAACAGACATTGGAACCATAAAAAATGGGTCAGAACAGTGTTAACAGATCATTATTTTTTCCAAGTTTTAAAGTGAGCAATAAATAAGGGCAATATCATAATCATGTATCTTCTAATCTAGTTGTACCCTTGAATGCTGTTTAAGAAGGAAATCATCAAGTACGAGATGCCATGACAACAAGCAGATGTTGACCTAACATCCTAATTATTACACAAACAGTGTAATATTTTTCAAGGCATGTCTATTTTCTCTACAGAATAACAGCAACAACAAAACTAAAATAGAACACTCCATAATATGTTAGAGAAAACAGAAAAAAGTAAACACAGCAGAGGTCAGTTTCCCTCCAACTCTTTGAGATACCAACTTCTCTTTATCACAACAGTAGGTTTCTCACAGCGATAATAATTCCACTCTATGTACACTTTAAAATGTACTGCAATCTTAACGTTATGGTACAAAATAGCCAGAAGCATTATACAGTTCACTTAACTTTAGAACAAAAAGACCTAAATAATAGAACAGAGAAAAGAAATATATAAATTTTAGTCCATGAAATTATCATAAATGAAACTCCATCAGATACAGACCCACCGATCTCCATATAAGCACATCCAGAAAAATCACCTTCTATTTTCATATTCCTAAGCATTCTAGACTAATCATTCAATGTTACACCCGAATGGAACCCAACATCTTTTAATGGAAACACAAGGGCCAACTAAATCATCCAAAATTCAAATTGATCAACAATGCAAGAAAGATTGTAATTGGGATACTCAGTGTGGAAGGTGAAATTGCAATGAGACTATTTAGAACATAAAATCATGCAGTTAAAGTCACGGATAACAATTTTGAAAAGAAAAAGAAATGGTTCCTTGAAGAAATTATCAAACCAAAGTAAAGTTCAGAAATGATTATCATAGCAACTACGTTTTTATCATTAAAAGATCACAAATCAAGCAAAACATTCAACTAATTCAACCTTCGAATTTCCCATTAAATTCATAATGGAAAAGTAAGAGGTGGTCTTTTCCAAAATAGAGACCTGAAGAAGTAAAATTTCACAACAATTGCAAGAAACATAAGTTTGATCGATAAAAGACAAAAAAGGAAGTAAACCCTCCAATCTTCCTCCACATTCACCGCAGTCAAATCATTTGAATCTAACAGTAGAAGCACTCTTATAATTCAATAGTGTGAAGAACGAGGAAATAGAAAACATACCTGGGCAATCGGCTTGCATATGCTGCTTTGACAGCATAGAAGTGAGCCAGTTCACAACCTCTCTCCTTGATCTCCATCTGAAACCGGCATGAACCGAGTTCTTGGCCCCATGGGCATTCAAAAACTCCTCAGAAACAACATAAAACATGTGTCTAACACTCCTCTCAGTTCCCACGACAGCAAGAATAGACTCCCCTGAATTATCCTTCAAGAAGTAGTGTACCACACGATTGCCCCTCTCTTTTGACACATATTGCTCTTTCCACTCTACAAAGCAGTGCTCAGTTGCAGCCATATTTTGGAAATACAAAAGAACCCTTGACTGGAATTAGCCTTGACAACCCATCAGAGTACCCAGAAAATCCTAATTTACAAAGTTAAAGGTGTCCCCAAGACAATATTGCGAAAGGCTACTACCTAAATAACCTAATTTAACTATAAAGCTACAATCTTGGAAAAAAAAGCGATGATCTCTTTGTTAATTTGACTAGGCCCGGAGAACTTACAAATCTTCCAGCTAAAATTCTAACCGATAGAGATTCAATAAACCTTAAGAGACCTATGATTGTGAAGATCTGCTAAAATATCAGCAAGTCAAGTCAAGGAGAAGAGCAAGAGACTGGAAACCCCATCAATATTCCAAGACTTCTGCTGAAGAACATGAACCGTCGAGAAATCGAAATGGGCATCTATGCTAACATCAGGAAGTACAAAATCAAGCCAAAAAACACTGTGTTTTAAGTCGTTTTCATAGTTGAAGAAGCCTGGTGATTATCGCGATATAGATAGAGGTTCAAAAGAAGGCAAAAAGAAAAGGTTTCAATTGATTTTTAGACTGCAAAAAGGTCAATCAACAACCAGAAAGAGTGTGAGACTTATGAGAAAAAATGGGTTGCCAATGTCGGTAAACTGAGAGCTGCAGAGGCTTGAAACTACATTCCTGCCGCAGAAGACGGATGGGGGAGGTGAGGGTAGGGGAAATGGTTAAAATTATCATAATGATATTTTCCTTAGGAGGGCAATTTGGGGTGAAGCTCTATGGGACCCTGCATGATATCAAATTGGATTATTTATTTATTTGTTTATTGTGGTTGGGTGGGTGGAGATTTGATTTTGGATTGAGTAAGGAGATTATCAACTAATTGACTCAGTTTAGGGTTTTGAAGTAAGATCTCGTGTATGTAAGGGCTTGTTCGGTAGGGATTAAAATCGGATTAAAATTAAAAAATTAGTCGTTATTGTTGACTTTTATTAGACGAGTGAGACCCTATAACGACCATATTTTCAATTTTAATTGAATTTTAATTCGTACTAAACGGGACCTAAATGTTTTTTTTTGATCAATCACTTTCTATTCATATATCATGTTACATCAACATAAGATTGATTTATAACTTGACATAATAGCACGTGACATTTTATTATAGGACTGTTTAAAATACTATCGACTTTTTAATCAAATCATCTAATATCACATACGATTATGTCAATCTTTCTGTTAAGTTTTTTGACGAAGTAGCTTTATCTTCCAACCAATCGTAAGTACCATTTATTTATTCAATATATATATATTTTTTTTATAAATACTTTCCAATCAAATCTTTGATAACCCTGCTTCGCTTAATTAACCATGTATGTAAAATAAATTTAGATGTAAATTTATTGATGAATTTAAATGGATAACTCTATTTAATAGTTAAAGTATAAATAATCTACTTATTTTTTTCATTTTTTAAATCTTTTTTATTTGTCGAATCTATTTGGCATCCTCTTTTTTCAATTTTTTTTATCACCTTTATCTCCCTGGTCTTGACATGATTAAAATAGTTGCAAAACCCCACCCCCACCCCCACCCCCACCCCCACCCCAGTGATTATTAACACGATTACTTATCAAAAAACCTAAAAAAGAATAGACACAAATAAATTGACAGGACAATTGATACTAGAGCTCGTTTAGAAGAGCTTAAAATTCAATTACAATTGAAAATATAATTGTTATTGGTCTCACTTGTTTAATAAAAGTCAACAATAACGACTATTTTTTCAATTTTAATCCGATTTTAATCTCTACCAAACTCCCTCTTAATGTCCTCATTTTACTCTCAAGGAGATAAACTGTTCACCAATATCCTTTCAAAAAATATAGATGACGACACAATTCTGAAGAAGACGAAGCTAATATCAAAATATATCTAAGGATTGCCTACTTTTAGAAGCTTCATTCGTAACAGCTGATTGACAATCCCAAGTACAATATATTATCAAACTTTCAAACAAACATCTGGCAGCGATAATATTAAGCCAGCGGTTTATATCGATAGGCCTCTGCATTCCGGGATAATCCAGCCTAGGAGGAAAGTTCATTAACCTGTGATTGACGTGCTTTCTCCAATTACTTGATATATACTTGCAGTGAAATACAATTCAAAGCCATTAGATGAAGACCTCAACTCGTGGACGAGCATGTGAAGGCAGACACCTATCTAACAAAATCTGGACTTTCGTGTCTCCAGTGCTACAGTGAACTGAATCACCTAAGAGCAACATCGGGTGCATCAGTAAAAGGAATCACAACGATCTATAAAAGCATTCCAAGAAAATTGAATTTACCTCAAGTACCAAGATTGGGTGCCGGAGTAGCCAAAGGCGGGCCATAAGAATATCTCCACTCCTCACATGCCGCACATTTCTCTAATTTCACACTATTCTCCAGGGTACAAAATTTGCATGACCAAACGACACTTTTCAAATTCCCATCTTTCGGTTTTTGGCTTCCACAGAGCTCACATATTGGAGCTAGTGGCTACAATATCAATGAAACAGGTCATCAGATCCATGGAATTGAGGTAAATTATACATGACACATAAAGCCCCCGATTGGCCCCTCATTATTTGATGTTATAATTTTTGGAATAGTTTTTTTTTTTTTTCTTTGAGAATGTTTGATGTTATAATTTTTGGAATAGTTTTTTTTTTTTTTTTTTTCTTTGAGAATGTGTGGCTAAAAAGAAGTGAGAGAAAAATGTATTATAAATTTAATGGAGGCCACACGGGGTCAAAATCTGAAGTAGAGAGTGCAATCAAACATATCATGATTGAGAGACTCAGAGACAAATTATGGCTGGAAGTTGTCCAGTGTCTTTCTAAGGGTGCTTCCCGTGTTCGGAAAGTGTGCAAGAAAGAGTAAAAATTGCATAGAACACCTTGTTGCCACAAATATAAGAACCGTTTATCATATTGCAACAGAAATTCATGTAAACAAGTCATGAGAAGTGGACATTCCACGAATTCTAAATTATTCTCATGCTTCAGCATTATTTTTTCATCAATTACAAATATTCAAATTATTTTTCTTAATGGATTGATTGAAGAAATTATTTTATCTAACTCGAGAGGTACCGTATACAATGGTACTGCTACATCAACTTAAAGCAGAATTCAGATAGGTGAACTTTCAGGAGAATCATAATAGTTGAAAATGGAGAAGATTTTGCCTTGTAGACGTAAAGGGTATAAAATACAAAAGAATTTATGAATAAACATTAAAAAGGTCAACACTCACCGGGTTAAACAAAGTGCACATCATGCATTCCCACATTTTGAAACTATCATTGTCAGGAAACAGTCCGTGACTATAGATGGATTGAGGAGTAGAAGCTTCTTCGGATAAAACCACAGAATTAGATCTTGGATTACTTTCTGATGACTGCATCCGTGACTCGTCCATGCTACAAATATTATTGTCCAACATTTTATCGTGACAAGAACTGGAACCACATTCTGAAGTAACCTTGGTCAAATCTATAAAAGTGGATTCTAGGTGACCATCAAATGACTGTGATGATGAAGCATTGTCTGATTCACGACTTCTTTTTCGAGATAACACATTCATACCATGTCCACCTAATCCACCATGACTACTTGACTTTGCAAAACTAAGTCCCAAATCTGAAGGCTTCAGCAAAGAATCAGTACTGTCATTTTCTCCAGATACATCATAAGACTCCGAGCCACACCAAATATTATCCCGTAATCTCCTTTCGGCAGCCATTGCAGCAGCTTGCATTGGGCTAAGCGCAGCTTTAATTGAACTATCTCCACCAATGCGTTTAGGTCCAGAAGGAAGTAGCAATCCAAGACGTGCTCGCTTTTCAGCTGCAGACAATGCAGTTTGGCGAAGAGATGAAAGAGGAGGCTTAGCCGAGTATCCTCCCAAACGCCTTCCAGGAACATCAAATCCCTCACCTGTACCACTTATTCCCTTATTCATGAGGTCTTCACATTCCTAGGCATGTTCATAATCACGTTAAGTAAATACAAAATACAGACGGGTAACAAACCAAAGATGCAAACAGAGCACACTGGCAAAACTAGAAACTTGAATGTCCAGGCTTTTAGAGCTTACATTCAGAAAGAGTGAAGATAAGGAAGCAAGAAACAAAGACAAGTTAAAATGATGTGAAACAGAAAATTAATCATGATGGAATCAACAACTTTTCAATCATGGAAGCATGGCTTTTTTTTCTTTTTTTTTTTTGTGGAAATATGTTCCAACATTTCAGTTCCTGAAAAGGTAGTTAACAAAAAATTTCATTTACTCGTCTTCAGTTCCTATATTTTGATTGTTCTATAGCATGATGCTTCTGTTCTAACTATAGCAGTAAAATGCACCAGCAGAAATTCTCAACATCTACCAGTTCAATTTGGTTTAATAAAAAATGCACAAATAACCTCTTACCTTTCTAATTTCATCCCAGAGCTTGTAGAAATTGGCATTGTGAGGGCCGTGAACATTGTGGCAGAGTTCGTGGAGCATTGTATCTAGAATCTCATTAAATGGGTAAAACTGATCATCTCTGTTTGGTCTCCTAAGCCTCAATTTTACATGTATACCTTTTCCTACATTCAGACCCAGGAGAGCCGAGTTTTTTGGACTGCAAGTTTATATGTTGGCACAATCCTCGTTAATAGTAAAAATTACCGAGCAAAATAACATTTTGAGGAGAAATCTCAATTTCCACTTTTTTTTCTTAAAGCATTTCGGATTAAAAAAATAATTATAGATGTCAATAAAATATACAGAAATAATAAATATTGAAAGAAAAGAGGTAAAAAGAAAAAAAAAATACCAGAACTCGGAGAGAACTTTGACTCTCCAAGTGTGTTTACGCATAATGGGTTGAACCTGTTTGGCGACTCTCTCCAGAATCTTTCGAGCTTCTTCTTCATTTGGCTTTCGTTTTAGGGCCTTGATTTCCCATATCTTATTCAGATCCCCCAAATTCATTTTTTCCAGCCCAACCCTAAATTCGGGTAAACAGAAATTATAGTCAGTGTATACGGAATTGCGATCAGACACTATAAATTCAGAGAATTAATGAAGAAGAAGAACGTACCAAGTCCTTGAATTTTGGTCAAAATGGATTCAATTTGCACGGCTTCTTGTACAAGGGAACTGGGCGGGAATTTGAAACTCCGTCGCTTCGCTTTGGCATATTCAGATTATTATTCCTTTATTTGGTCGCTCCTCGTCATTTTGCGGAATTAGCATTTTAATCCATAAAACTTGGCTAAAATATAAGTTGACCCACCCTGAAGTTTTGATCAAAAATAATTGAGTATGGAGATCATAATTTAACAATAATTGTTACACATCCGCAAAATAGTATATATCATCCAGAGTTTGACCTAAGAGTAAGCCATGGGCGAGATGAGTGGCGGGTTGACCATTATATTAGGTTTTAGAATCGACGAGTCACGAAAGCTATGTATAAAAATGGTTGAATAACCTAACTCATAAATTGATTCAATTGAAGCTCTACGCAAATGCTAGCTCAATCAAAATTATAAAATATTATAATCATACAATTGAGTTAACAAACATCGTGCAATATTTGATGTGTCAATGTAATAGATTGCTAGCAACGTCCAAGTCCATTAACCAAATGATTCTAAATAAGTCCGTTAAAAACTCAATGAGTGTGCCTTCACGATTTTGAAAGGAAAGGTATTTTAAATTTTGAAGATTTATTTTTTCTAACTTCAATAACTAAGATACTAAAATTCACATTTTTATCCCTAAAATACCCTTCTATTAAAGATTTATTTTTTTCTAAATTCAATCACTAATTCACATACTTAAACCTAAAATACACTTCTAAATTAAGTACTTCACGACCATCGACCTCCCAGCTCGACCGCTTTATTGGGCTAACCAAGCAGCTCATTCTAAAAGATCCCACGTTCTTTGAAGTTGGTGCAAAGCTGATCCAGATTTTTCCTGGGAGCAGCACTGCTTAAGGACTAGACGCTCAAGGAGAGGGAAGAGGATTCTATCCGCTCTCCAATGCTCCAGATCGATTTCTTCAGTTGAAGAAATTCTTCATTTGGCTCCCACTCTGGGCCGTAGAAGGCATAATGTTAAGAGTTGGAGCACTCAAAAGGTTGGGCAATGAACCAACAATAGTCATATCTCCCCAAGGAAGCTAACAGCCTTTTAAAGTTGACTCTTTGTGCGAGGGAAGATAAGATTCTGCCTGAAAGATGAGGACGCCCGCACAATCAAAGAGGAACTTTAACGCTTATGTAGACGGGTAAGATTGTTGAGACAGTAGAATCGCCAATCCCATGGTGTTTTCTTATAATACACACCCGTTGGTTACATAAAAAAATGTCCACCTTTCAGCTTCTCCCATGCACACGTCCCTTAAAAGAACATGAATCTTGCAAGTTTTTATTTTTCCACTATAGTTCTCAGAAATCAAAATTCTTTCAATACGATCCAACTAACATTTCTCGGCCACACCTTCCAAGCCTTGAGACATCACTTGTTTTACAAATCCCTGAGCAACCCATGACCTCACAAGTACGGATACATGGATATTAATATTTTCTGGAGAAGCTCCCACGTAGATGTAGTGCCATTTTAAATGAGACAAATTGTTACAACTCGAAAACAATAACTGTAACTAAAATTCAATGCACCAAAAGAAATAGGTCCGATCTTAGCAGCTGAGCAGTTGTATTTAACATTGATCAAAGGGAAGATTCGTAAGCAAGCACAATACAGGTTAAAAGAGAATAAAAAATTGTCGGAACATATAATGCAATTAGAGGGATTTTGGGATAGTGCAATAGCACTGTTCAACCGAGCTGAACATGACTGGCTTGCAATTTACGACATTCATTTCATGGTCCACCTGTTTTCATCCATAAATATTAAGAAGTACGCTCCTAATTTCCACAAGCTGATTCCACCTCTCAACGTTGCCAGAAACGACCATGCTGCTTCTGCCCTTGCATGCGCCTGTACCATTGAGGTATCTATTAGCAAAGCAGCTATCAGAAATGGAACGTGGGAATGGTCAAAGAAGATGAAAATCTACTCTGACAATCCACTGTCAGATATTCGATGGATAAGAAAACTGTTATAAAAATGGAAAGCAAGAAAAATATCTACTCTAACAATCCAATGTCCGGTATTCGATGGATAAGAAAACTGTCGTAAAAATGGAAAGCAGGAACCAATGAAAATATACTCAAGTTAACTGATATTCTACTATAAAATATATAGCATGAACAGGTAAAAAAGAAAAAAGATAATATTCTACTCATGTCAAATGATAATCCACTATAAAATATGCAATGGAGAAGGTAACTGACTTTTGATACTCTTTAGATCGTTCAATGAACTCTTTGGCAATATCACAACCCTGGTATGAAGCCAGAACAGTTCGAATATCAGCTGGTCTGTGTTTAGCCACATCTGCAGTCAAACAAGTGGTCCACATTTAATCAGAAAAATTTAGTGTTAATTCTCACATGATCATCAACTAGATCCGGCTAGTCGCACAAATAATTTCATACAGAGAGGATGCTTACATTCAAGGAATGGAATAAGATCTAAAAGTGCTGTATCTTCTGCTTCGCCTTGCCATGGTTTTATTGAAATAGAATTTTCTGGCTGAAGGCAACTTTCTAAAGCATGACCACTAATGTAAATAACCTTGGCAGGATCCCTATTGAGCTTCGAAAGGTCCTGATAGCAGGAAACACAAAAACATTGCAAACGGACTATGACATTGCAGTATAGAGTTGAAATTTGGTAGTGAAATACTATGGTATGTATCTTTCTTTATAATACCCCAAAATATTTTATAGTCGTTAATTATGAAAATTAGGACCTTAGTGCAAGATGATGAAAATTAATGAATAAAATTGCATATTGGCCAATAGTTGAGGGAATACAAATACAATTTCCTAAACTATATATATGATATGAATATTTATAGAGTGAATTGCCCAACAAGGCACTGAACTTTAAGTCATGCTTTCAAATGCTTACTGAACTTTAAAAATCACCCAAGTGATCACTGAACTTTACAAAAGATTTTCACGAAATCACTGAACTTTAAAAATCACCTCATTCATAACTAAACTTTGCAAAAGGTTTCTAAGGGATCATTAAACTTTGCAAAAAGTTTTATAGGAGATCACTGAACTAGTGATCCCTGGGAAACCTTTTGCAAAATTCAGTGATAAATGATGTAATTTCAGTGACCTCGTAGAAACATTTTGCAAAGTTCAGTGATAATTTGAGTGATTTTGAAAGTTCAGTGACCTCTTAGAAACATGGTGTAAAGTTCAGTGACTATTTGGACAATTCATTCAATATTTATATGCATGTGTATGTAACATGAAAATGATATATATAGTATTAGTATATATATGGTATATATATAGCCCCTATTTGGTACACATTAAAATTTTCATTTTCATTCTTCTATTCAATTTCAACCATACATTCTTCATTAAAATAACATTTTCCATCACATCAAAAACTTTTTTTTTAACCACACATTTTTCATCAATTTACTTTATATAGTATTAGTATATATATGGTATATATATAGCCCCTATTTGGTACACATTAAAATTTTCATTCTCATTCTTTTACTCATTTTCAATCACACATTCTTTAATAAAATAATATTTTACTTATCATCAATAACTTTTCCTTTTTTTTTCAACCACACATTCTCCATCAATCTACTATTCCAGAATACATTCTTCCAAAATCATGGTTATTAAAACCGGACCGGACGGTTCGACCCGGAACCCGTCGAACCGGACCATGGTCTGGTCCGAGCCATCCAAATTTTTAACTAAACAATCCGCCCAAAATAACCCGGTTGAACGGCCGGGCTTTGAATTAAAAAGTTGGCCCAACTGTATGCAACCCGCCCGGTCCATTACTTAAACATAAAATCCCTAAAAAGTAAAAACTGTGCTTGGGAAATCAAATAGAAAGTCAGAACCTCTTTGTTCCTCTCACAGCCGTAGAAGCCCAGAATAAATAATCTCCCAAGAATCCAAAGCTC